>JACEGR010002678.1:0-122332 GCA_014170235.1 Listronotus bonariensis | reverse complement strand
ATAACACCTTAATAGAAATTTTAATGTTAATGTCAAAAATTGTCAACATTAATTTTTGACCGAGTTGGCCATGACTGCGGAAGCCATTAGCTCTAAAAACAATTGCTATTCAATTTCTGATAGAGAGCTATGTTAAGAAAGTTCTTGTAGGTATATATTTATATTTATGTAATTGTATACAAATCATTTTTTCCAAATCCGAACGGTTTTTAGAAAAAACGCCTATGAATAAAAATAAATAAATTGCGTGTAGTCAAACAAAAGAAAAACACACTGGACTGTAACTGCTTGTTTTAGTGATGTGTGTTAACGTTATTAGTTAATTAATTTTGTGGCAAATAACCACGTCGTGTTTCCCATTATTTCCATTTTGACATATGTTTATAGAAAAAAGCGCTTAATTTGATCCCAAAACGCGTTCTTAAAATATATGTTCTGAATTTTGAAATAAACTGTATCTAAAAGTTTTATTATCTCTAAAAATTGACATAAACGTCTTTACCAAAAGTAATGCAAAATATAATCTGTATTTTTCGAAAAGGTGTAAATTTAGATGACCATTAGTGATGGTAAAACATCTGTCGAACACCTACTGTTTGCTGACCACAGTCGTATCAAACACCCTTGAATGTCCAGGGGTGGCAAAATGTTTTGTCTAATAGATTGCAGGGTCAACTGTCAATCGCAAATTTAAAATTTAACGATGGTGCATTTTTTCTTATAAAGCTGCTTGTAGAGGGTGTTGAAAAAGAAAAAAAAATGGGCGTATGTTTTAAAACTATATAGATGGTGGTTAAATACCCACGTTATAAAATTAGGTAGGTATGGTAGGTATAAAAAAGACTAAGAGTAAAGTATATATAACAAAATTGTATAAGTAAATATTGTAGAAAATATGATTTTATATTAAAATTTGAAGTTACAGCGTTAAAGTAAAAAAATATATTTTATTTTGTAAGCACGTTGGGTTGTTGAAATATTGGGATATATTTTGGTTTCATCTAATCATTAAGTGGCGTTCGTGCTAGAAATTTTTATAAAGGTGTTTAGAAATATTAAACTAAACGTCACTTGTTTAAAAAAAAGTTGTATTATTTACCTAAATGCAAATTAATTTTGCCTAAGATCAGCTTCTATATTTATTTTATTCGCACTTTTTAGTTTATAATATAAAAATAAATTTATTATACAGTGCGGTTTATTTATTAATTTTTAATTTTTAAGATACATTGTATTTAATTTTATGTTAATATTAGCAAATGTAGGGGAAGGTGGCTAATCGTGCGCGGAAGATAATGGTGCTCATGGCTATATTTTCCCTCCATAACGCTTTATTATCTTCTCTTATATATGTGCTGCCAACTACTGCCCAAGGTCAGAAATACAGCAAGGACAAAGATTTTATCGGTTGCTATCTTAGTTTATTAAGGTATAAAATGTGATCAACGACAGTTCCATGTAAATATTATGCTCAAAAAAATAGGCTCGAAGTATTTTAAATTTATTATTTTTGTATATGTATTTTCACCTAAGCAATCTGTAGGGTTTTAGTTTTAATTGGTACAACGCTTTGGCTAGGTTCTTTGTCTTCTACTTTTTCCTTAATATTAAAACAAAAATATTTGCGTTCGCTTAATAGTGCGCAATGCGCACGATTTGTCAATTAATTAGAAAAATACAGTTTTGCTACGGTCTGTAAACAGCACTTGCTCTTATTTATAATTTAAGATGCCAAAGTTCTAACGAAAAACTGCTTAAACTGACTGGATAGCAGAAATAATAAACTAAGCATTGGCCTCTTTCGAAATGGCGGACATTATGTACAAGATGCGATTATTGTGACAAGTAGTATTTAGTGATATTGTAAAATTGTTATCATTTTATATAGTTTTTGTAAATAAACATTTTGGATACTAATGATTTGTTTTCCTTATAATCCAGAAACATACAGGGTGTTCATTTAAAAACTTTCCACTCAAGTTATCTTCGAAACGTGACAGATTTGGAAAATCGCCGAAACACGTCAAGATATTTATTGGGGGGAACGTTTTTACTTTATAACCCTAGAATATGAAGTCAATATCTTCACCTATTACAAAATGGCGGTACTTTAAAATTAAAGCTCTAACGAGTACTTTATAACCCTAGAACATGAAGTCAATATCTTCACCTATTACAAAATGGCGGTACTTTAAAAATTACCTAAATACCTGATTTGGATGGTCATATTTCCGAAACTAATACAGTACATATTTTTTTATATAAGAATCCTGTATATTATTTTACCATTAAAAAGATCTTTAAATGAGCTTTAAGAAAATACCACATTAAGTACATCTAACTTTATTAGTTTCGAAATATGACCATCCAAATCAGGGATTTAGGTAATTTTTAAAGTACCGCCATTTTGTAATAGGTGAAGATATTGACTTCATGTTCTAGGGTTATAAAGTACTCGTTAGGGGCTTTAATTTGTAAAGTACCGCCATTTTGTAATAGGTGAAGATATTGACTTCATATTCTAGGGTTATAAAGTAAAAACGTTCCCCCAATAAATATCTTGACGTGTTTCGGCGATTTTTTCAAATCTGTCTCGTTTCGAAGATAACTTGAGTGGAAAGTTTTTAAATGAACACCCTGTATGTATATCTTTAATATTTATGATATACGAGCCGCGCACCATCATCCCACCTACTGCGCACCTGTATCCGCATAGGTAGGGTAATTATTCGCAAAGCTGCTTTTTATTAATTTTTGTATTAAACGAATATTGTCAAGATCTTAGACAAAGTTAATGCACAGAATATTGTGAAGTTTTTGAAAATTACATGTGTCAAATTTCAGAACAATATTTTGGCTACAACAATAAATGATACATTTGCACATAGCCCCCACAAAACAAATAATACTATTTGCCCTAAAAAGAATTTAGCAATAAAAATTTTAATTATTGAATTTGTGATATTCCATATTTTTTTGAATTTGAATTAGAATAGTAATTTATGGAACTAGTGCATAAAGTGATACTTTTTTACGAATGGGAAGTTTCACAACACGAGCCGTTAGGCGAGTGCGGCAATCCCATGAGTAAAAATGACACTTTATGCATGTGTTACATACTATATTTTTTCCACGACCGTATAAGAATTTCTCAAAATACCATTATATACATGTTTTAATTATCTAAAGCTATTACTTTATTTTTGCAGCACAGCCATTATATTGCAACAAAATATCATAGCCACCTTACTTTTTAAGGGACAATTATCCTCTTCATAACTATGCATTTTTATTATTTGATTTTAAATAATTTTATGTACTTACTTTTGTAGAAATAATACTAAAACAGTATAAACTCCTTTTTAATTTCTTAGTCATCCAAATTCATTATTACTATTAATTTTTTAATAATTTCTATTAAACTTATTTGCAAACTGTCAAATTTTAAAACTAGTGACACATGAACTAAAAGAAATAATGACGAAATCAAGGGTAACTTGGCCGTTTGATTCAGTTGATTTCGCGTTTACTGTTACTTTGCATAAATTGATATTTTAGTTTATGGTAGTAGACATTGAAACAAAACACTAATTTAAAGTGTGAAAAAAGCTTCGAAGTGTTAAAAAGTTACTTTTTTAACACTTTATGTAGTGTACTAGAATGGAGTACTTTATCTTCATGCTAACGATTAAAAAACAGCATTTTTTTAACGGTCGTGGAATAATCCTATTTTTATACGCTTACATTTTTTTAATCCTGTGTACCAATTTTAGCAGAGAGAAACAAGAGGAACACGAAAAACCTCGTTAGACTCTCGACAGCATTATTAAAATACATAAGTTTTAGCATAAAGTAGGTACCAGCTACTGTCTATGTTTAAAAAAGCGTTTAAACACATACATACAGTTTAGTAAATGGTATGCTATAAAACTTAACAGCACGTTATGCCAAAACGCAAGTGTACACCACCTACCTGAAAATGGTAATAATTTAAAACACTTTATTTTCATCTACTGTAACAAATATCCCATTGTTTTGCCCACTGCACTTCGCAAGCTGTGCCGTAAAACCACCTTTATCTTTATCTAGATGGTTTGCAGATAGTTCCTGAGATATCGAAAATCGTTAAAATTCTTCCCAGTAATCCTCAATCTGTCAGGTAGCTGTAAACTTGTAACGTTTTATGCTTGTTCGGTAACACCTTGTCTATACTAAACGTTATGTCAAAATATTGTATCGGTCACGAAATATTTTATCTTCGTTAGATCAAAATAAAGTAAAATTTAGCAAAATATTGAAAACTGTACATTTTATTTTTTAATTAAAAGGTTGTAAATATAAGGTGTGCAAAATTCTTTTCCGTGCAATTTTTATTTTTATAAAAAATAAAAGCAAGGTCAAAAACTGTTTTAGAAGCAGTTTTTTTATTAAACGCCCAAAAATATACAGAACAAGTAAAAATAGTCAAAAATTAAAAAGGGTAGAGTACCTTGATTTCAAAAAGTATAACACACAGGGGCGCAATCACACACCACAAAATTAATGTTGCTTTCAAATATCGTTAACCCAATTTGCAACCACCGTTACTCCAGAATTAATTAAAGTGGAGGTTTTTGCGTCATCCATTAACTTAAGATTGGACAATCGTTACCCGAAAACCTCATACCTTCAGCCATAGTCTGGTCAACATGTACCTTTTTGGGTAAATTTTTTGTATATTCTCCGAAAATTACGACCGAGGTGTCATTCGATTCGGATTAATGTATAGAAAGTTTAAGGAAAAGTCCCGAAAGGGGCCGATAAAAATTGCAAAAGTTATAAACAATAAATAGAAAAAAGTAGGGGTTTGTTTTTTTTTAATATGTCAAAAACTATAATAAATATTCAAAATTTAAAAAAGATTTAAAAAGAGAAAGAAATTTCCTAAAAAGTTTTATCTCCCGGAACTGTATCTTTAATATTAATAGTTTTTACAGAGCACCGAAAATAGCGCTTATAAGAGCGGGCAGTCCGACACCTGCGCGAGGTCCGTCCCTCGGACATTGCAACAAAATTAATCATTTTTTCATAGGAAATATGAAAATTAAAGAATAAAAAAATGTTGGCACAATAAGGATACATGAGTAAATAATTAACCGCTAGCCAAAAATTGTTATCTCCATTATTCCATTAGTTATCCATAAGTTAATTAACAACTTATTTTTAATTGTATGTTAACATAAAAAGCCCGATTATTATTAAACTACTATTTTTTTCGCGTTGTTGAGTTATTGTTTAGAGGCATAGAAAAAGATTCCCGTTAAAAAATAAAAAATGGTAATTTTCTACTTTTTTATTAAAAATTAAAGACTGTAAAAAATCACAAATTTGTCTTTATGTGTTATCTTTTTTTAAAAAGGTTTATTTATTGTTAGTTCTGCTTAGTAATAAACTGTATTTTAAAATTAATTTAAAAATATTTGAATATTCCAGTAGGGGAGCCCACGATGCTAAATGGGGATTTACTCGAGCGTCATACAGACCTATTGGGTTGCAAGTCTTAAATGATAAGAAGAAAAATGTTATATAATCTATACCTTTTCATCGGTGGGGAAAGTGGCTATGGACTTTTAAATATGTCAAAAAATACTTTTATTATTTCGGCTTATGCAAATCCCTTGAGTTATACCGGATTATATATTTTTCGGTATTCTAATTTAACTTATTTTCTTCAAAATTAAAAATTGCCACGTTAGAAAATGTTATTCTGACGTTTTTCTTTGTACCCCTTTAATTTCTTTACGTCACTCTCAAATTGTCAGATTAGTGGAATATACACTTTTTGGCATGTACTTATCTTACCCAATCTTAATCTGAGGCGCTCGACAATTTCTGATGGGTATATTTCTGTTCTTTATGATCGGCCCTGTATATGAGGCTCATATTTGGTGAAGGTACTTAACCGGGTACTTACCGGGTACACCGGTATATTAATCTGCCGCGCTATAGTAAATCCCGAAATCCCCTCTTGGGCTTCCCTACCATTCTGGAAAAGGGTATCTTAGAATGTAAGACTGAGTTTGAAACTCAGTAGACTCAATACTGAATTAACGAATAATATTTTCAACAAACCTATGTGTAGTGATAATACTCCAAGAGTTTAGATCAGAGATGGCACCCTTTACGAATAACTGTCATTTTTTTAATGAATTGTTTAATAAGGTCCTAGACGAGCCATCAAATAATTTTGACTTTGTGATTATGGAAAAAATAATAATAGTAAAACCCTACTTTACGTCTTTTTTGCAATATATATTGAAATTTGCAAACAGCGACGTGCCCAATATACTGTGCCATTGATTTGCCAGCCCTGGTTTAAATGAAAGATAATTTAAAGAAAGTTTGCATAGGAGCGCATCATTCCAGACTACCCAAAGGTCTTCAAAACAAATAAAAACACAATGTTTTATTTATAGATATAAACATAATTTAAAACCAGTAAATTAAAGGTTTTGGCAATTAAGCACTCTTTGTAGTTATTAATTATATCGGACCAGACAAATTAACTAAATAATTTCGGATAGAATTTTTGCATATTTCCGATTACAAAATTCAATGTTAATATTAAGAAATATTTTAATAACTTAAACGTGAAATTAATTTTTTATTTGTATATTTTATGTGAGAAAAGTTGTAATCGTAAACCTTTTTTAAAAATCAAGAAACGTGACAACTGGGAACATATGCCTGACAGATTTTGAGTTGGTTAAAGAAGTTCCAGAATTCGGCGAAATTTTTATGAATTTATAACAAACATGGCATTTAAGGTGCCTTCCTAAGCAAAAAATAAAATGAAAAGTATATAGAGCATTAAAAATATACTTTACCTAATGAGTTTTACTGACTAATTAATATTTATACCTATCGGGTGCCGACGGCGGTCTGTTTACTGTTACAGACTTTCAAAATGTTTAGGTTATGAATTTTAGAGAGTTAGAATCATTTAATTTAGTTTGTTAATTTATTTCATTAATTTACCTTAATTTTTCCAAGTTCTTCATCACTTTCGAAGGTTTCGAAAACGCCCGAATTATCTATTAATAACTTTTATGCCATCATGTACTATGGAATTTTCATGATATTTCTGAATATTCTAGGATCATTCTCGCAGGTGGCTGAGGCTCCAGGAATGTCCCTCGGGATGTTGGGAAGATGGCCGATCTGGGTTGTGGGTCAGGAACTGGATGGACAGGTCACTACAACACGGCAGCCGACTAGTCGTTTCACCAAATTCCTTTGGACTTTGCAGGGTTCACAGTTTCTTTTTGGTTTTTTCCAAAAGAACTTTCACACAGTCTGTAAGTCCGGTTTTTTGAATAGTGCACTAAGAATTAAAATTCACTTTCGTTCAACGAGAAGCCGATAAAGGACGAAATTGCACTATCCTGTTCGCAGCGCCAGTTAAATAACGAGATCGGCAGAGCTTCTTTTAAAAAAGATTTATTTTACTAAAAAGGACTACTAACTACGTACAAAATAAACTTAACTAAAATGAACAATTATTTCGAACAGCAACGAGCTTTGACACGACAATAATGTTACGTTGACTTTGCAATCGATTGAATATATAAGGTATAGTTGCAAAGTCAGCGATAAATGTATAAACTATGGTTCTAGGGATATTACTCGTGGATATGTCACATAAATATGCATTGTTTCACGTATCAAGTTGTTTTCTATCACTTCCGGTTTAGCAGTAAACGACCCTAAGTTTCCTATTTTAACTGAAACACCCGATATATTATTACTTATTTGAATAAAAAATGAAATTTCAATAACACTATATTTGCCACTTTTTGACATCCAACTTATATTTTTTTAGTTTTTAATCTAAAGTGCAGTGAATGCGATAAAATGACAAATATTGAAAAAGTAGACACAGAAAAATAGACGTGACAATTTTTTGATTTTCTATAGCTTCTATAGAACCGTCTAAAGTTTGCAACATTGTATTTATGATTTTAAGTCAGTTTTTTCGAATGGACCAACGATTTGATACCACACAATTATTATTTTAGTTAGCAGTATACCACAAAAATCCCTAATAACTGTTTTTTCTCTAGGAAGCAACTGCTAGCTTGTATTATTAATATGAAAATTAGGGGCTTAAAAAATATACCTATTAAGTAATTATTGTTATTACATTTCATACTGCTTATTTTTTTCATACTTTAATTAACCATTGATATAGCCGGTAGCTGCAACATCTTAATGGTGGGTTTACATCTGAAATTAATTGCATGATATTTATGTCAGACAGAAATTTTGGATAATGTAAATGGTCAAAAATTTATGTCTGATAGAAATTTTTTATTGTTTACATTAGCCAGAATTTCTGTCTGACATAAATATCGTGCAATAAATGTCAGATGTAAACCTACCATAAAGTTGTCGTAGTAAACTTGGAATACACCTGGATGTTATTTATATGGAGACCATAGTCCACAGGAAAAGTGCAAAGAATTTTTGTTGATTAAAAACAAGAAAATACACTTTGTTAACGAATTTTAAAAATGTCTAGGAATTTAAAATTGTCAAATTGTTTACTCTACAATAATTGTATAAAAAAGTTAGAAGATTTTATAAACAATACAAAATGTAAAATTGTAAATGGTTGGGCCTAGATGCTCATTTTCAATTGTTTAAATAAATATAGCTTAATAAATATTAATTAAAAAATAAATGTAAATTGTCATTTTTGGTTAAAAACTAGTCAAAAAATTAATAAAATTCTATTTATTGCAACTTTTTTTTTAATTGTTTAAACAATTGTGGTTTCAAGTTGATATAATGTATTGTTGTAATTAGCATTTTATTCTAAACATGATTTCGAAAAAAGTTCCATTAGAATAATTTTTAATACATGCTTCCTAGTCTGAATAGCAGTAATTATATTTTTAGTACTTTAATTTTTTTTCTTTAATACACAAAAAAAAAATATAATTTTCTACACTTGGGGCACTTTATATTGAAAAAAATACATAGTAAGTAACATGGGCGTCGCTAGGATTTACAAATTTAGTTTATCAAAAAACTGAGACATGGGAAGCATACCAAATTTATACCAGTTGCTATTATTGCTAAAATAAATACTTTGGTAAAGAAAATTTTTATTCTGGAATTTGCGAAAAAATGTTGATTTTTTGTTTGCCCCTCCCCCTAAAAAAGTAAGTTTTAGAAACGAATTATCTATTCGTATTTTTTTCGTGAATTTAATCAAATTTCTTCGATAAATCTTAAATTTCGCAAACATATATTACTTTTTCTGAAAATTACACTCGCCCATTTTTTCTACTCGCCAATTATCGCTTGATTACAGTGATAATTGCATAGTACAAATCGAAAATTGCACTGTCATGTTTTTAATTGTTAAATTTGACAACCACATCGTAATAACAGCTTTGTTAATTTATTATGTCAGTTTGGCATTTTATAAATTTGGAAACATTTTTGAATAAAAATGTCTCTATGTCTTTAATAATTATTAGTTTTAAGATTTGGTTTTGTTGTATTGTTAAATAAATAGTTTAGAAAATTATTATTTCTTTATTTGATAGTTTCACTTTCTTCGAGTAATTTTTCCCTAAATTACACTCGTGCATCAAAATAATCAGATAGTTTGGCTTTCAAGGTGTATTGCCTTTACAAACTACTCTCGTTAATATTTACATTTTGGCAAAAGAGCTTTTCTCCTTCGGATTCAAACTCTATTAGTTTTTAGGCAATACGCTTTTTAGCAAAATTATCAATAATTTTTATTTATTTATTTTGTACAAACTTAACAGGTTTTTAATAAAACCCTATTACAAAGTAGGTTATTAACATTCATTTATAACAGTATCAGTATTTACATAATTAGAGCAGAGCATCGGCGACAGTGGCATACAATGCAAAACACCCATAAACTATATATTAAAAAATTGTCATTTGTTGACATAAAAAAAAATATACCACCAAGAAAAAAAATGAATAGTATGCCAGTGGCACCCGATACCTCTCTTCTTACCATTCAATCTTCTAATATCTACAATCACAGTTTTACAATTATCACAGACACTTTCACAATATTACCTCTCTAAGATGTTTTTTTAATTCACTAAGACTAACAGAAAATATATCACAGTTTTCTTGTAAGTTATTGTAAATTCTGCACATATTTTGCATTGGAGAGTTAAAAACTATTTGTGTTAGACGCACTTACATAAAAGGTCAATGTATTCCTAGTGTTATGCGAGGATACATTAATTTTTATTAAAGCCAAAAAATCAGTATCATCTATTATGTTATGCAAAATTTTATACAAGTACACTATACTAGTAATCATGCGCCTCTTTTTTAGTGTTTCCAACCCAAAACGCTGTAGTAATTCCTGATTTGAAACATAAAAATCGTATATTCCCGTATCTTTGTAATTAAGATACCTCAATAACTTATTCTGCACTCTTTCAACAGTATATATGAATGACACTGGTAGTGTGGATTCCATACCACGGAAGCATATTCCAGAAGGCTTCTTACATAGGTACCATATAACTGTTTTATACATTGTACATTTTGAAACCGTTTTGTGTTTCTAACAATAAATCCATACATTCCAGAAGCCCGTCTGGAAACATCTGCAATATGTTTCAGCAAACTCAGATCCGATTCAAAGGTAACACCCATGGTCTATGTCTTCCTGTAATTTATTGCAGTCATTAACGTCATTAACACATGCATACATTTTTAGATCATCCGCAAAAAACAAATATTCTGAATTATTTATGACACTCTATTAAGACTATCAATAAATCAAAGAAACAGTAGTGGTCCCAGGTTCGAACCCTGGGGAATCCCGGATGTTGCCAAGTTACTCCTCGATTGAAAACCCCTAACACAAACTCTCTGTTTTCTATTGCTTAAGTAAGACTTAAGCAACAACAACAGTTTACCACATACCCCAAATTCCTTTTCAGCGACATTCAAAAGAACACTATGCAAAACCTTGTCGAATGCCTTTGCAAAATCAGTATATATGACATCAACCTGCTTTCGTTTATCTAGAGCCTCAGATTTTGATGTACTTGTGTAATTACCCCGGATAATTAGAGGTATAGGCAATAGTTTTTTAAAAATACAGATAATTTTGCAAAATTCTTAATTGGTCGATAAAATTTCATTGAATTTACGAAAAAATCAACTTTGTTTCGCAAATTTCCAAATAAAAATTTTCTTTACCAAAGTATTCCTCTTATCATCAATAGCATCTGGTATATATTTGGTGTGGGTCCCATGTCTCAGTTTTTAAATAAAATAATTTAAAAATCCTGGCGACGCCCATGGTAAGTAACTCTGGTTACTGACTTTTTAAATCAATGTAAAACATTTTTGTTTAGATATTTTTTCTTAATTTAAAGTGCCTAAGAATAGTTAGAAAAAATATTAACAAAATATATTAAAATTTAAAAAGAAATACATTTTTTTTTACTTTGTTTAAACTAAAGCAAACTCTCATTGTGTTATTAATTAAATTAAAAGAGCCGTTAAAGTTAAATCAATTAGGAAAATTCTGAAGACAACTTACAGACACTTTGATGTTTATAAAATAATCAGGGAATCCCGACTTATTAATATTTAATGCACCTGTTTGGGAATTTTTCACACCTAGACGTTTGGATGAATATTTTGGTATAACTAATTATTAAGGTGCTCATAAATAGATTTACTGAATTTAATATGATCAGGTAAACAAAATTGTATTGAACGTGGAAACGTGATATTTTTTGGAAATAAATTTAAATAGGAATTTCCAAGGGTAAGGTGTCTTGTTTAGTGATGTAATTATTAGATACACATTGAGGACGCATGAGTTGGAATAAATTTATTAAAAACTTAACGGTTATTTGCATATTTCTGAACCATCCCTTAATTTACTTAAAATTGTTAGTTTAAATATTATTGTTATTTAATTTAGTTTTTTTTTGGTGTTGTTTTAAAATTGTTATTAAATATTAGCAGGCGCGCAACTAGGATATTAATTTTTGTTTTATCTTTAAATAATGAAATATTTAATATTAAGTTACTTACAATACAAAGGTTTCAATCTATAATGAAGTGCAAATAAACCTTTGTTTATAGATTGAAACCTTTGTATTGTAAGTAACCTAATATTAAATATTTCATTATTTTATTTCTTTTAAAGTAATAATAACTTTTATTATATTTTGTAAGAGCAGAATAGTTCTACATAATGTATAAAAGTTTTAATTTTCATAAAATGTTAAATAAACTTTTTAATTTTATTCTGGAGAAAAGCCAAATAATATTTTGTTTAAATTTAATCTCCCAGAAAACAAATAAAGCACAAAAGAAATAACTTGTTTTCGTGCCACTCCAGGCGCCACTGGACAAACAAAGCATACAGGGTGGCCTACCATATTCGACACGGTCTGTAGCTGGATAACCATGGAGTTTTTAAAAAAGTAAATTCTGAAATATATACAGGTCGGATAAGGCCACAGTATAAAATTATTTTACTCTATACAGGATGTCTCAAAAAATTGTGACGTATCAAAGTTATATTTTTTAAATGGAACACCCTATATTTTATGACGGTTTTAGATTCTACATTAAAAAATAATTTAAGTTTGTTAATAGTACCAAGTGTCTAAATTTATTCGTTGTTGTGATATTTGATTTTGTTTCAAAATGCAGTGGTGCAATTAAATTAATTTTATTTTAACAATATAAACTCCTTAAACTTTAAAATTTGTAACAAGATTAGGAAAAGTCTGCCTTATCATACGTAGGTCATATCAAGATCATAGATTATACAGGGTGATCAAAAAATAATTCCAATTTTTTAGAAATTCAAATTGCAATATCTTTCTTATTTTAAATGGAACACCCTGTATTTTTTACACCACATGATGACAAACCAAATGCTCTTTCAAATGGTGTATAGGTTGCCTATACCTATCCTTTATACTTTTTAAGTAAATTCCGTTTTAACATATTTTTATTCCAAATGTCTATTTAAATGTAAGTAGGCTGTGATATAGTTATGCCTATTTACTAAGCCGTTATTGCAAAATGTAAATTTGTTGGAAAAAAGCACAAAATTAAATGATTTTGTATTATCTGCTACCATTTTTAAAATTGACAGAAAAAAATTCATTAGTTGCTTATAATGCTACTTCCAATAACACTTATTTCAGCTGAATGTGGTAATGATAAAACTTGTGTTTTTAAACAATCCTAATAACGCCTCTGGTCAGTTATGACGACATTCTGTGACCTATAACTCGTTTCTTCCATTATCCATTATCACTGTGTCAAATTTTTTAAAGCAACTATTAAGGTTATCAGATGGTTTCTCCAGGAATATTTTTCAAGATTAACTCTAGACTAAAGTAAACCATTTTTTTCACATCCTACCAGTATTATATCATCTTGTTGTTATAGAAGAAGGGTTTTTATTTAAAATCATTGAAATTTCTTTTAAACTGACTAAAACACTAGTAATCAATAAACGGTCGTTGTTATTTTCTTAAGAAAAATATTAATTGCTGCTATGTCACAGCCAACTTTAATTTATATAAACATTTGGACTAAAAATTTGTAAAAACAGATTTGACTAAAAAAGCACAAAAGATAGGTATAGGCAATCTATAAACCATTTGAAAGAGTATTTTATTTGTCATCATGTGACGTAAAAATACAGGGTGTTCCATTTAAAATAAGAGAGATATGGCTATTTGATTTTCTGAAAAATTTAAATTATTTTTTGATCACCCTGTACAATATTTGATCTTGATTTGACCTACGTATGATATGTCAGACTTTTTTAATCTTATTACACATTATAAAGTTTAAAGTGTTAAAATTGTTAAAGTAAACTCCATTTAATTTTACCTCTGCATTTTTCAAAAAATTAAATATCACAAAAACGAATAAAATTGAACACTTAGTACTATAAACAAACTTGAGTTATTTTTTAAAGTAGAATCTAAAACCGTCATAAAATATAGGGTGTTCCATTTAAAAAATATAACTTTGATACGTCACACTTTTTGAGACACCCTGTATAGACTAAAATAATTTTATACTGTGGTCTTATTCGCCCTGTATATGTTCCGGTATTTACTTTTTTTTAAAAACCCCATGGTTATCCAGCTACAGACCGTGTCGAATATGGTGGGCCACCCTGTATATATGAGATATTTTTGGTAAATCTTAGTGCAGATATTAGTCAATAAGTAAATTTATTTCTCAATTAAAAAGTACATCCAAAAATACAATAACTGAGAAATACGTCAGTAATAATAAAAATAAAGTTAATAAAAAGACAAACCGACTACAAATTATAAGATATAAACACAAAAAAACATTTAATTATTATTTGTTAACAACACAATTAGGAAAAAATATGTAATAAGTATCTAAAAAAAATCACAATAGTACAAGAAAACATATAAATAACAATTGTAATATACACCAAGACAAAAAAACTTCAATTACACTATAAAAAGAAGGTATTTGCACACATCTATACACACATGTGCAAATTAAGTCATGTCACATACATTCGGTGCAAGTATTCCGCCATTTTATTATTACCAAAAATACAGGTAGTTTACTTTTGAGCAAAAATATTTAAGGCAGGGCCTGGGCCACCCCTGGCACCCCACTGGCGTCGCCACTGTTTCAACCTCTACTCTTAATGGTTATTTATTGCTATTTTTCATGATAAGAAATAATTTTTCTTTAATATTTACAAGGCTCTAATTCTAATAATTTTTGATACCTATCACGTATTTTGTATTTTAGTATAGTTAGAACATTTTAAAAGCGCAAATTCGGTACCCTTTTGAAAATAATACAAAAACACATAAAAAGGCCGCTGGCAATCGGACTATTTTATATAAAGGCGCCGCTATCCTTTACAGCAACGCGCCGATACACTATGGGATACAAATCCATTATTTTGGCCAAAAAGCAACTTTTAATGGGTCATGCTGCGTATTCCAAAGTAGATACTCCAAACTACATGTACGCAAAATTATAAAAGGATATGACAACTTCTATTGGGGTCATTATAAACTTAAAAATGTATTATAAGTAAACATAAATATACAACAATTAATCTACTTAGGTTATTATTAGCCTTGTTTACTAAAAAGTAAAAGAGTTTAAATAATAAGAGCTATTGTTGTGTTTCTGATGCAGTCTCGCGAAGTCTCGCTACTTTTGTCAAAGATTTTTTTACCTTTTGTCCTACACTGTATGTCCTAAAAGATAAAAGCATTCTGATATATGGATTCTAAAAAATCTACCCAACAAAACAGTGTTTTTTATTTATTTTATACGTTAAAAAATAAAGTTGGGAAGATTTATTTCTATTACGCTTCTTTACGCTTCTAAGAATAATTTAAAATTATTTTTCAGATTTGGATGGTCATATTTCCGAAACTAATTGAGATAGACACATCAAAAGTAGTATTTTTTAAAGCATTTTAAAAGATTATTATGGTGGTAATATAATATTCAGGGTATTCCATTTAAAAAAAATCATACCTACTGCTCAGTACCCTGTATATCATATGAGATAATATTCATCCGATTACTGATTGTAAAACTACCGAATTAACCAAACAAGCTGATATTTTAGTTTATTTTGTACAATAAAAATAATAATGTTAAGGGGGTGTAAATTTATAATAACATATAATAAGTTTCAGGTTTCCAAAAAGCATTTGTATTAATTTATAATATATTTTTTTTCAATATTTTTCCAGTAAAAAGCACCTCATTTTAAGTTAGATTGGTAAGTTTCAGAATTTTGACCAAAAAATTAATTTCTATCCCATAGTACGATGACCAGCTGCATCAACCAGCATATCATAAAAGAAATATAGCAAAGGCGGCCGCGAAGACAAGCATGCCGATTTATTTGCTTTAACCTTTTTTGTGATTTTTTTTCTTATCAAAGAGCACCGAATTTACATTTTTAAACTGTTCCTTCTATAAACAAAGACCTGATTCATCTGTTAACTTGCTTTCTTCAATTACACCTCATAAAATTCCTTCACTTGCTCCGTCCAAATTTTTAACACATGTCCACCAAATTGTTAGACAGCATCTTTTAGACAGTCACGTCCTTTGACCCCTCTTAAAACTAATAAAATACGGAAATTTTCCCACCGGGGTTTTCGGAAACAATTTTTTGGGTATTATTAGACTCAACAATTAAAGTTTACCCCTCCAGATGTAGCGATATTGCATGGGAATAACCGATAATTTAACCAAAAAGTTCGCATCTGTCTTTTTAAGGAACCAAAAAGAAAAATAGCTTAAAAATTTTTTGAATTTTTATTGTGTCACCCTTATACGATATTTGATATGGCCCTATTTCTTTGCTGGGCATATAGCATAATACCCGGGAGCAATGACTGAGGTCTATAATTTATATTGTAATAGGCATGAGCTAATTGAAGGTGATTGGGTGAAAAGCCATTCATATACAATAGTTTAAGTAGAAAGCATTAAGAGATGGGTTCGAAATTAACTAGTGGTTTTAAGGCATTTGACTTTTAGCTGTTATTTTACGTAAATTATTTATAATACTTGGACGTACATAAAAAAACCACCTCCATTTAATTTAGGTAGGTACCCATACTTAGCTTTATGATTCAGATTGCTAGGTAAACGTACATAATAGTATAGAAGGAACAGTTTAAAAGTGTAAATTCGGTGCTCTTTGATAAGAAAAAAATCACAAAAGATAAAAGCAAATAAATCGGCATGCTTGTCTCTCGCGACCGCCTTTGCTATATTTCTTTATGATATGCCGGTTGATGCAGGTGGTCATCGCACGATGGGAAAGAAATTAATTTTGTTGGTCAAAATTCTGAAACTTACCAATCTAACTTAAAATGAGGTGCTTTTTACTGGAAAAATATTATAAATTATTACAAATGCATTTTGGAAACCTAAAACTTATTATATGTTATTATAAATTTACACCCCGCTTAACATTATTATTTTTTATTGTACAAAATAAACTAAAATGTCAGCTTGTTTGGATAATTCGGTAGTATTCTAATCAGTAATCCGATGATTATTATCTCATATGATATACAGGGTACGACAATAGGTATGATTTTTTTAAGTGGAATACTCTAGAATATTATATCACCACCAAAAAATATTTTAAAATGCTTTAAAAAAATACTACATTTGATGTGTCTATCTCAATTAGTTTCGGAAATAATATGACCATCCAAATCTGAAAAATAATTTTAAATTATTCTTAGAAGCGTAATAGAGATACATCTTCCCAACTTTTTTATTTTTTAACGTATAAAATAAATAAAAACACTGTTTTGTTGGGTAGATTCTGTAGAATCCATATCTTTATCAGAATGCTTTTATCTTTTAGGATATACAGTGTAGGACAAAACATATTAAATTTTAAAATGGAAAACCTTGTAAATTATAAAAAAATCTTGTATCTGTCCTTACACTCAGAAGTAGCAAAAAAGTAGAAAGGCAATTGTAAGTTACAAAAACTGATAAAGAAAAAGGTATAAAAATCTTTGACAAAAGTAGCGAGACTCGCGAGACTGAAGCAGAAACACAACAATAGCTCTTATTATTTAAACTCTTTTACTTTTTTTAGTAAACAAGGGTAATAATAAACTAAGTAGATTAAATGTTGTCTATTTATGTTTACTTAAAATACATTTTCAAGTTTCTTATTACCCCAATAGAAGTCGTCATATCTTTTATAATTTGGCGTACATGTAGTTTGAGTATCTACTTTTAAATACACAGCATGGGCCATTAAAATTTCAAAGTTGCTTTTTGGCCAAAATAATGGATTTCTATCCCATAGTGTATCGGCGCGTCGCTATAAAGGATAGCGGCGCCTTTGTATAAAATAGTCCGATTGCAGGCGGCATTTTTTTATGTTTTTTGTATTATTTTCAAAGAGTACCGAATTTGCACTTTTAAAATGTTCTTACTATAATTTGCCCTTTTTGTTATTCTAGAATTTTACTAGTACTCAACACGGTGCTTCGTCAATTTATATCAAAAAGCCATAATATGCTAGATATACGGGGTATCCCAACTCTATTTATACACGAAATTACTTTGCCCTTGTATAAGATAAAAAAGGAAACTTAAAATAAAAATACTTGTTTGACAAAAACTCATTTTATTGACAGTATTGGTAAATATAGGTGTCTGTGTTTTTTTAAAGAGCTCTGTTTATTATGCAAAATTTTGGTCTATTTGATTCTACAGCAAAGATACGTATATAACATACTTACTTACTAATATGTTAATTATTGTTGTTTTTAGTGTTTTTTTTAATAATAACAACATGTCGATATACTTGTTAACAGTAAAGGGTAATGTGCAAAAATAATATTTCGATTCTTATTATTTTTAAATATTTTTTCAGTATTAAAGGTACATATACAATTCATGCAATTATTACATTTTATGGTAAAAATACTAATAAATAGATAAACAATATATG
Source organism: Listronotus bonariensis (assembly GCA_014170235.1). NCBI lineage: Eukaryota > Metazoa > Arthropoda > Insecta > Coleoptera > Curculionidae > Listronotus > Listronotus bonariensis. The sequence continues at coordinate 103,767 of JACEGR010002678.1, read as the reverse complement.
GGTATTTTATTTTCTTAGATACATGTATAAGCATTTCTTAAAAACCAACAATAATTGACGTATAGTGCATTAAACATTTTAATAAAGACTTTAATAAATAGTAAAAATTAAAAATGTACTGTACAATTCATAAAATTAATTACATTTTATGGTAAAAAATACTAATAAATAGATAAACAATATATAGGTATTTTATGTTCTTAGATACATGTACTGGCATTTCTTAAAAACCAACAATAATTGACGTATAGTGCATTAAACATTTTAATAAAGACTTTAATAAATAGTCAAAATTAAAAATGTACTGTACAATTCATGCAATTAATTACATTTTATGGTAAAAAATACTAATAAATAAATAAACAATATATAGGTATTTTATTTTCTTAGATACATGTACTGGCATTTCTTAAAAACCAACAATAATTGACGTATAGTGCATTAAACATTTTAATAAAGACTTTAATAAATAGTCAAAATTAAAAATGTACTGTACAATTCATGCAATTAATTACATTATATGGTAAAAATACTAATAAATAGATAAACAATATATAGGTATTTTATTTTCTTAGATACATGTACTGGCATTTCTTAAAAACCAACAATAATTGACGTATAGTGCATTAAACATTTTAATAAAGACTTTAATATATAGTCAAAGTTAAAAATGTACTGGGTGATTTTTAACCTACACACATAAACCTGGAAAAATATTTCTATCTAAAATTAAAAAAAAGGAGTATAATCCTAGGGACAAATAACGAATAATTATAAGAAATGAAGTACTTACCTATTCTTTATTTTAGCAATATTATAATATAATCACTATAAGCCCTAATTGCCAAATCACAACTGAAAGTAGAATATACTAATACTAATACCAAACATTATTATCATGACTTGTTTATTAAATTATATTAAATTATAACTAAATTATTTCTAAAACAAAAATAGTTTACTATTTATTATTATTTGTCCTTATAATTTTAAGCTCATTCTTTGTATCTACCAGAAATTAAGTTCCTTTAACTGGGGATCAGTTTTTGTGTAAAACATACAAAAATATGAGTTTCCTATAAAAACCTTTGAATTTCGCCCAGCCTGTATTTTGCAAATTGATTTTAGCTTGTAATATAAGTAAATAAGTATATTCTGATGTAAACAACCTTTAACACAATATTAATTACCACAATATTTAAAGATATAAACCTCTAATTACTAAGGAACTAAAAAAATAACTTTTTAAACACTTATTATATTATTCAACAAAGTTAGTGACGTCAGCAAATAATGATCAGTTATGTTGTGTTTGGATTGCTTTAAACTTTGTCATTATAAAAATATTTATCTATTCGATCCAAACGGCCCATAAATGTGGGGTTTACAACAGGATAAATAGTTTTAAAAAATAACCTTTGAAAAAGTAAATTGTAACAAAAATGTTTTTCTTGTAAAAATTGCATCCCACAATGAGAAATTGATGGGTGTGATGGATTGATTGTGTATATCAAGTACAAAAATGTACCCTCTTTACATTTTATAAAACGATATATTCTAGTAACTTTATATTGAAAAAACACTCCGAACCAAAAATGTATTGCACTGGCTTAAGAAGTCAATTACTATAGTTACTAGCGTTTTATCTCGTTACTTTTGTTAATATAACACCTTCTGGACAAAAAACCGACAAAGAAAATTTTGTTTTTAATTTTATTCTTTAAATAATTTTTTTTTGAACGTGATTTTAACTCTTGGTCCATATATAGCTTCTTTAATCAAGATTAATATTTAATATATGATTGCAAAACTTTTATAGAGTTATGTAAAATACAGGTAAGAGCCAGATGTTACATTTTAACACAAATTTTCGAACACCCTATGGAATAATTCTAAAGTCATAATTTTTTTACCAATGTATTTATATTCTAAAAGAATATATTTTTTTAAAGAAAACAATGCAAACTTAAAATTTGAATTGTCATATTTCCGAAACTAATAAAAAAAGGTATATTTAATGTATTTTTTAAAGATCTTTAAAAAGATTTTTTACTGTTGATGTAATATTCAGTAGAGTAAAACCAAAAACTATTTTGTTTATTGTTTTCGGACAGTCTTTCAAATGTGCTAATAAATGTAAGAAAATTCTTATTAAAACCTGAACCCTTTAACTTTTTATCTTAGGTTCCCATTGGCTCTAAAATTTGCTAAATGTCCTAGTTTTATTGATTTTCTTTGAGTGTATTAAAAAATCTAAGAATACATATTTTTTACATATTGCTTACAGCTTAATATGTTTAAATTGATGATAGAAAAATGTTTTTGAAAACTATTACCTAATTTATACGTCTGAAGGTTTATTTAACCATTAAGAAACTATCCGTCTATGGCCAATTTTCGATTAAATATAGCGCGCAGGGAATAATTTAATTTGGCAACGTTTTGGGCAGTACTCTCGCAATTACTTGTGTTTTCAGAGGATGTTAGAATGGTGTCTAAAAACAATTTATTATAAACAATAAATAAAATTCAAGTCAGGATAACCAGAGTGTATCAAAGAAAGGCTCGCTCAGTTAAAAATGCAGATGCTAGAATTATTCTTTGGTAGGTAGTTGAAAATATTACACCAATAACTGCCTTATAGGTGTAAAAAAGCATTAGGAAAACATATAACTATTAAATCAATTGAAAAAAACTTTTAAAGTTAACTAATTTTGTCATATATTATTATCATTTTTTAGTCTTCAGGGATGGAAAGTACATTAGAATGGAATACAAACAAATCTTTACCTTAAAGTTCCTTCCTTAGAAAAATGGATATCCTTACATTTTCCTTCAGAATCCACAGCCGTTTTATTGATCCAAACTCCTTTTGCATCGGATAGGTCAAAATGTTCCTTCAGAAAAAAAAGTTTTATCGAGAACAAAAACTATCGATCTCTGGGTAATTGTAAATAAAGTTTATCTGATACAGTAATATGTTTTTTTCAAAAATGTATTTTTTTAGACCTTTATTGCAAACTAATGGTACAATATTTTTTACTCTCAAAAAATCTAGTATCCGCTTACTTAGCTGGATACAGTCGGGCTGGGGCCTTGCGTTAATACACTTGGAGCTCTCCCTGATCCGCATTTTATTTATTATTATTTATGATGATTATTTTTAAACACTGTTCCTATACCCTCTAATATAGTAGATTTCGCCAGATACGACTCATAAACGCTTCCAAATGCCATTATTACCAGCGCTATATTTAATGGGAAATTGGCCATAGGCGGGCAGTTTTTAAATGGTTAAAAAATCTTTAGACATACAAATTAAGTAATAATTTATTTTATTTAATTTTTATTTATTATTATTTAAACATATTATGATTTAAAAAATTATGTAATAAATGTATTCTTAGATTTTTTAATTTACGGAAGAAAAAAATCAATTAATATAAAATATTTAGCAAATTTCAGAGCCAATGAGGAACCTGAAGATAAAAAGTTAAAGTGTTTAGATTTTAACACGAGTTTTTGTACATTCAGAGGCACATTTTGAAGACTGTCCGAAAACGATTTAAAAAAACAAGATTTTGTTCCATCCTAATATACAGGGTATCGTACCTTGTATATCATAAGAGATAACACAAATCTGATTACTGGATAAGAAAACTACGAAACTAACTTAACAAACAACTATTTAAGTTTATTTTTTATCATAAAAAATAAAAGTTTTAAGAAAGGTGTAAAAGCATAACTACACAACGTAATATTAATATCTTCTTTAAAAATGTGTGTTTTGTGTTAGGAATAAAGATATCATTATGAATAAAAATAGAAATGTTAAACAAAGACGGGGCTTTAAAATTTAATACACTGATAACAGTTTGTGACGTTAAATTATTCCACAAGGTGTATATAAATTTGGGTCAAAATGCAACATTTGTCTCTTTCCTGAATAAGACCTAATTCTATAAAACCTTTTGCAATCTCCATATTAAATATTTAGCTTAATGAAAAAAGCTATCACCAGACGAAAAGATAATTTAAATCGGCTAAAAAACCAAAAAGTTATTTAAGGTTGAATTTAAACCAATTTTTCGTTGTCCGGTTTTTTTTGTCCAGGAGTGTAAAATGACCAGATTCTAGATTATAAGTAATCTTTTGATGTAAATAACCTTATAATAATATTTATTAGAGTAAGCAATATTTGAAGATAAAGCCCATATTTACTCAGGAACTGTTAACAAATAAACAACTTTTTAAAGACTAATTTAGAAATTTGGTGACGTTAGCAAATAATGATCAATTTATAGTGTTTAGACTGCATCAAACTTCTCATTGTAAAGTTATTTATCTATCTTATTTCTATATAATAATAAGAATTCTTTAGTTTAGCAGTTTTCTACGCTTTTGCCTGTAAACTCCAATACGTGGAAATCAATTTATTCACACATAAATACGACAGTGTTTATTAGTTCTTCGTGGAATATTACTAAATGTCATTAGGTAACTGATTAACTCGTAATGCATTTTGATGATTAACGCATAATTATTATTGATCGGTGTTTATAAATCTTATGTGAGAAATCTATTTACACCGCTTGAATGAGATATATTGTCATGTGACAAAAATGCAACAAATATTTCTTACCTTGTAGCGTATCTCAAATAAAAATTATTTATCTGTTAAAATAACCAACAGTAATTGGCTCGCAGACGATCAATATTATTCGCAAAATATTGTACAATAATATTGCTAGTCATCCCTAAACAGTGCAATATATTTAGACAATGTCTATATTCAATATACTGCTCAATAACAAGTTTTGTTTTAGAAATACTGGTTAAAACATGAATAAGAAAAAAGTAGCTGCTGTTGCCATTGTTTCGTGGACATGCTTGAAAAAAAAAAACAAACTTTTTTTCCTTTTGCTTTTGAACCCCTATTTGTTTTTGTAAAACAAATACTCTTTCTTATTTAAAAACTGAAATAATTGTGCCATATTATCCATACAAGACACAATAAATCACTATTGCACAATAAAAATTAAACTGTTTTTGATTGATACGATAAATTGTACAACCTCTCAATATAAACTACAAATGGTCAATTTTATTTTACAATATAAAAATATGGCAATAATTTTGGTCGTATGTGGCCGCTTAAAACCGACTTGTTTACAATTTAAATTTATATTTATATTATATGGTAAAATATTGTGGTAAACTTGTCCGACAAAAAGAGTGACGCGTTCTCGACACCCAAAACATTTAACATTGACAGGCTGGGTTAAAGCGCCACTTCCATATATGGCGGTATCAATATTCGTGGTAGACTCGTCAAAATAAACACCCCTATAAAGAATTTAAATGTAGATGGTATTTATTTCGGTACACGCCAATTCAGAATTAAAAACCAAAAAGTCCAAAAAAAATTAAAATAAGTAACTAAAAAAAACTAAAAGTCGACGTTTCGGTGACAAGTCTGCCACAGTTGTCAAGATAAAATTAAATAAAAATAAAAATTTAAACAATTAACTATTATTTATGTTTTAAAATTATAAAAATATTAGCTTAATTTTTAGGATATTCTAAAAATCGTTTGACATTAAATGTCAAATATGTTTGCTTTTAAACATAATACAGGGTAATTCAAAATCGATCACGAAACTTAAGGGGGTGATTCTAATTGACAAAATAAGGGTAGAGCTTTATATAATTTTTTTTTTCAAAATGTCATTCGTTTTTGAGTTACAAGCCGTCAAAGTTCAATTTTTATTTTGGTTTTGTCGCCATATTGCATTTATTTTTAACCAATCCTGTTGATATTTGGCACACAAATGGAGCTTTGCAGATTCTAAAATTTTAAGACAAAAGTACTTTTTTAAATACCGCCAGAGGGCACTTTACCTAAAACTTAAAATTTATTTACATCATAACTTTTTAATTTTGACAGATATCGCAAAGCTGGGCGCCATATTATAGACCATCAAAAACTAAAAAATAAGGTACTCTTTATTAAAGTCGATAAACCTCACCGTTTAGGCACCAATAGACATCAAACTTTTCATCAATTTTAATCAAATTACCTACATACATACAGGGTGTCCAGTAACTCAATCGACAAACGTTACGGGGCGATTCTACAACAGAAAATAAGAAAAAAACTTCATATAAACATCTAGTTTTTGAACTACGGTGTGTTAAATATTAAAAAAAAACTTTTTTTTAATTTTTAAGACGTTTAGGACATATGTTTATATAAATTTTCTTTCCTATTTCTTATTGTACAATCGTTTGGTTAAGTTTTTCGGTTGAGTTACTGGACACCCTGTATGTATATAGGTAATTTGATTGAAATTGATACAACTTTGATGTATATTGGTGCCTAAACGGTGAGGTTTATCGACTTTAAAAAGGAGTACCTTATTTTTAAGTTTTTGATTGTTTTAAAAATGGCGCCCCCAGCTTTGCGATATCTGTCAAAATAAAAAAGTTATGATGTAAATAAATTTTAAGTTTTAGGTAAAGTGCCCTCTCGCGGAATTAAAAAAAAGTATTTTGTCTTAAAATTTTCGAATCTGCAAAGCTTGTGTGTCAAATATCAACTGGATTGGTTAAAACATAAATGCAATATGGCGAAAAACCAAAATAAAAATTGAACTCTGACGGCTTGTAACTCGAAAACGAATAACATTTTGAAAAAAAATATAAGAAGCGCTACCCTTATTTTGTCCAGCAGAATCACCCCCTTAAGTTTCGTGATCGATTTTTGAATCACCCTGTAGATTGTCAGATAATTGATAATGTGTTAATAAAAACAAACATATTTGACATTTAATGTCAAACGACTTTTGGAATATCCTAAAAATAAAGCCTAAATTTTATAATTTTATAACCTAAATAATAGTTAATTGTTTAAATTTTTATTTTTATTTAATTTTTAACTTGACAACGGTGGCAGACTTGTCACCAAATCGTCGCAATTTAGTTTTCTTTTTGCTTTTTTAAGTTACTCAAATAAATACCATCTATTAAATGAATCCGCCAAACCAATACAGAACATAACAACAATCAAATTTTAACAAAGAACTCTGCTTTATTAAACAAATAGCAAGAAACAACGGATATAAAGAATCACTTATTGATAAATTGTTAACAAAGAAAAAACAAAAGTTAATTGCTAAAGAGTTTTATAGTATTACAGAACCTAAAAACAGTAATTTTAAGTTTATCAATTATATACCAAACATCAGCAATAATGTATCCAATAGGCTAGATAAGTTAGGCTGTAAAACTGTGTCTGTAAATAAGAGTAACCTAGGTAGATTATTAGTTAACAATAAAGACAAAAAGAAAAATTAGATATGTCTGGGGTTTATAAAGTTAATTGCGCAGACTGTAATGCGGAATATATTGGTCAAAGTGGAAGGAGCATAAAAACAGAATAAAAGAACACAAAACATCAATTTTAAATGGTTTAAAAAACACAGGCATTTCAACACATTGTATAGAACAAAACCACTTTATAGATCTTAATAATGTTAAACTACTCCATAGAGAAAACAAAGGTAAAAAATTAAATTTATATGAACAACTAGAAATTAAAAAATCACTTATAGACAATACAACTCTTTCTACCAATGATCAAATAAATTTCGCAGATATGCCAATTATAAATAAATTTATTACCACATCTGGGCGGCATAATAAAACCCCTAATAATATTTTATAGACCTTTTGGGAAAAACATGTTAAATGGTTCTGTTTGTAAATATTTCTCTTTTTTAAATTTAGTATACAAAGTACTCTTGATGAAGCCCTAGAAAGGCGAAACAATTGTATTTTCTATTTAGTTTTAATATTTAAAAAATGTTTCACAAGAAACCAACTGCGGATACAATTCAGTGTACAAAACATATCTTTAATTCAGGTTTTAAAAGTGTTTTTGTCATGAAGTCCATTTCATTACTGGCCCAGGAACTATAGGTGACTTATAATAAACTTATTAAACTTGTATCAACTAGTATATTTATCGCTATGTACATAATTGTTGCATGTCAGATATTTTTTTTTACACGAAAGCCATCGGCAAGTTTCATTTATTTGCACTTTCAAAAGAGATAAACTGACAGTGCTAATGGACGTGTCATTTATACCCTCAGAGCACCAATCGTGATCTACATATTTTACTATGTGCGTTGCAAAACAATATATCATATTTCGAAGTGTCAGATATGTAGATATACGTAATGGCGTATAATATATTGTCAGATAATTGATAATGTGTTAATTAACAAATTGAATACTTGCTTACGGCGCCCGATTTGTTAATTGAAAATATGGACAAAGTAATTTGGTTAGATTATTCTTAGATTGTCTTAGAAAGCTAATGGTCTATAATGACAAAGTGTATAATAATATAAAGTCATATATTATTTATAAAAGTTTAAAAGTAAATATTGCACAGTTTAAAAGTAAATCAGAATTTATTTATTTCAATAAGTACCAAATGTTGCAGAGTTGGTATTCTCTAAATAGTACTAACGTATATATGGTTTAATAGTCCTAGCCCCTTGATTTTACTAGAATCGCCCCAAGCTACGGTCTGTAAGAACACTATTAAATTTTTTTATTGATATCGAAAAATGTCGATGTCTTCAAAGTATTCACTATAATTTTTAACAATGTTATTACAAAAACTTCTCTGCCCATAGTTAGTGCGGTGTCGAATACAATGAAACAACTGATATTGTTTGGTGCTCCTTTGAGGCACCCTAAATAAAACTTTACTCAACAGGCAATTGCATTCAATTTGCCCATGTATAAACTTATAAAAAAAAATAGCTAGAGCGTTTTGCCTTCTAACTCCAAGGCTTTCGAGACCTATCAATTGAATGCGAGCCTGGATAGGGAATATTCTTGTATGGAAATTTTAATTTAAATAACAAAACTTTAGCAAATTTGTTTTGAACTTACTCCATACGCTGAACATAACAATTGTAAAAAGGACACCAAACTACACTACAATATTCTAAAACACACACAAAGTTCGTCGCAAAAAACATTCTAGTCGATTTTAAAATTATGTGATCAATATGCGTTTTAAAACTTTAATCACTACTAAAAATTATGCCTAAGTCGCTAAAACTATTTACATTATCTAAAACTTCACCTTTAATAATATAATTACTTATAATATAATTAAATATTGGCTTTCGCAGCCAAGCATCTACAGCCCGGCTACCTAGTGCTTGGCAGGCCTAATTGTATTGGTCATCTAAGAGGTTTAATAAAAAATGTGTTAATTACTGTAAACTACCTGTATCCTTAATAATACCTAAAAAGGCAATTCATGGAATATTAAAGCAAAAACCCACTAAGCAATTTCTGGATTACGTTATGAAAAAAACGTATGAGCATATATTGAGTAAAGTTTTAAAACTCATCTTTCCCTTAACTTTAAAACAATATGTTATTAATTTGGGTCAAAATTAAATAAGAGTGTTAAATAAAATACATTTTGGCATAAAAATAATTATGATCAAGTATAACTTTTTTTATGGAAAAGAGGATTATGTTGTTTCAAAAGCCTTTAAATTTTCTACACAAACCAATTTGGTTTTAAAAAATCGGCCCAGCCGTTTCCGAATTACAAGCCATTAGTAAATCGTACATACAAACAATGCGGTTTTACACTGTATTTAACGCTTTTTAATCGGGCTATTGCAATGTTATCTGGAGAATCAAATATCCCTAAAATCGACGTGATACCTATCCCCACTTTTTATTATAAAAAAAGGTAAAAATGCCCAAGTCACTGTAGGAAAAGGACTTTTTAAAACCTCACTATATACCAAACTAGCAGACCCTTGCCCCCTTCATTGAGCGTTACTATCTGAACTTTTTGTTTAATAGTAACATAATCATAGTAACATATAGCCTATAACACTCCTGAATAGTGCAGCCTTCTAATTTTAAAGGAATTTTTATGATAGGTTTAGTACTTCCGAAGATTAGCGGCTGCAAACAAAAAATAAACACACAAACAAACAAAGTTACAAACTTTACCTCTTTATAATATTAGTATAGATGTCGCAGGCAAATGGTTATTTTAGGAAAATGGCTTAGATTTGACTATAAAAGTAAGCGCAGCAAACCTTCTTGTTTTTGGGTTTTTTACTTAATAGTTCTTATGATATTCTTTTTAAAAATTAGTAGAGATATTAGCAAATAAATCAACTTTCTAGAACTTCTTAAAATTAAGTCCGAGGAATATAAATCCAAAAAATACATTGTATTGACAAAAACGAATGTACCCACATATTTTCTAAAAGTAGTAATATCTAGATTAGTTAGTAATTTATTAGGTGTGTTTATTTTTTGCTGTTTTAAACCCCATTTGTTCAATAAATATACTTGTTATGGCGAGCATGGTGTAGGGGCTAACGTACCAGCCCCACACCGCAGAGACCCGGGTTCAAATCTCGGAATCGTACATTTATTTGTACGTGTTGTTGTGGTATTTGTAATCGCTCGTCACCTCACAGTTGGCAATGGCAAACCACTATGTAGTATTCTGCCAGTCCTAGGTAGTAGTTATTTAAAAAATAACTTCTGTGGTGGCACTACCGCGTTGTCTAAAAGGTGCTGTAAAATGCATAACTGCATGTTTCAGTGCTTGGATAACGTTGACGGAACTAGGTAAAAGATAAGTTAAACATCTAAAAACCCGGCACTCACGGTGCTCTGGAATTTAGGCATAAGCCTTCGTAAGATGTGACAAAGATAAAAAAATCAGTAGTTAGCGAGGTACCTCGTCAAAGTTTTCCATAACTTTGCTTCCAACTGGAGTACATTACTTGCAGGTAATTTTTACCCTTCAGGTGTTATTTTTACCCTTTATTTTAAACAATAAAAAATATAACTGGGTAGTTAATGGATAAATTATTATCCCAAACAACTACTACTTTCTCACAAACTACCCCTCACGTCCATTTCGCAACCTGTTTCGCTGATTTATCCCACCAAACAAACATAACCGCACAAGTGATATGAGCCATAGAGTGACACTTTTTCCCCCAGTAACTTTTGCTAAATTATAAAGAGTAATTTAGGTGGGCTTGAAACCGGTTTCAACTTTAGAATAAAAATAAACCTGCTATATAAAAACAGGATAAGTAAAAATTTCTGTTAGAAAAGACAATAGAACAATTTAAACACAAAACTTTTCATTTATATGCTTTTAAACAAAGACTAAGCAAGAAACAGTATTTTGATTTTTTTTTATTTAATAAACAAAAAGACGAAAAAAGTTATTTAAATAAATTTTTTTTGGTTTGTAGGCGACTTTATTAATTTCTTTAATAATTTTTATTATAAATTTACCTCTCTATAATATAAGTACAGATAAATTAATACATCTTTAATGCACAAAATTATTTAAGGCCAGACCACTTTATCTTTAGTACAGTTACTTACGCACTTTGTACAAACTGGTCATCAGACACCCTATTGCAGAGGTAAATTTTTATTAATATTTTTGCTCACCTTGTTCTTATTATTTAAATTGTTTTAAAAGTTTCCAATGCATAAAATTGTGTGAAGTTGGCCCAATAAGCTAAAATATATCACTACGTTTATATCAAATACCAAGTTGAAGCTGGACTGAGTTTAAGCTGCTTTTTAAACTGGCTTGAAAAAAGCCATATAAACCATCTTGAAAGTAACTTGGATCGTTCAAGTCAAACCTAAAAATAAGTAGGGTTCATTAAAGCCGATTAGAAACACGATATAAACGATTCAAGCGGGCTTAATAACTACCTAACTTCAGATAAATGCTTCCTCGAACGTCATCAGTGTCAATTTTATATATCATTTTGACATTTTTATTAAAAATATGATTTGAAAAACAGGTGAAAAAACTTCAAAACACGGTCACACTTACAACAGCCCACAAAACGGGACGAATTAAAAAGTGAGGTTTGTTTTTCATTTGATGTTTACTGTGAAGTTGGATGCAAAACTGCCGCATGCGTACGACGATGGCCTGAAATGTGCTTGACCTCGATTTTCAATCGACTTTTAAGCCATCGAAATAAACACATAGACTTGGAAATCGCTTCAAAGCCGTTTTGTTTTCAAGCCAGCTTCAACTATTCGATATAAACGTAGTATATAATTATATTAGGTTCTTTTTTTGATTCCTCTAGGAATGTCCCAAAAATTTAAATTATCAAAATATATTAATAGGTTTAAACGGCACTAAAAAAATATCCTCAACTATTTAAACATTCATTTGATGGTTTAAACCATCTTAAATGTGGTTTTATTGGCACAATTTTTGTGGGTATGATTTGGACCACCCCGTAGATACTTTGCCGGACTGCAAACTTCAAAGGTAATTCTATCTTTTAGATATATGTATTTTTAATCAAATAGGTCATATTTCAATCTTCTATCTTACCGGTGACCCCCAAAAATTTTTATGAAAATATTAGCAGTAGGGACTCTAAAATACTAAAATATTAAAGAATTTTTCCGATGCCGGTTTGCAATGCCAATGCTGCGGATTCCTTTACTAATATTTGTTAATATCAGTTGGGCCAACTTCACTGAGACGGGGCTCGTATAACTTTTAAGCTTTTTAGAGCTTTATTTAAACTACCTTCTATAAAACATTTTTTAAATCTATCAGAGCTTTTTACAGAGACTTACATATTTAATAAGTGGGTTACTATGCATACCCAAACAAAAAGTACAGGTTCAAATACATAGGGGAGCAAAAAATGGAAATACTTTTTATGACCTCTCTCAGCCCTCTTTTAATGTCCAGAAATGACCCATTATTATTATAATTTTTACCATTCACCTGGCAGATTTAGATACGTAAGCTATTATGATTATGCAGTACCGGTTTAAAGACCCCTTTGATATGTTTTGATTTATAATGGTAACAAATGGAATAAAGTTTTGATATTTTATTTTTGCAAAACCTTTTTATAATTTTTTTGTAAACAAAGCTAAAGATGAATTTGACTTTTTTAAGTAAAAACTAATAAGCTAAATATTACCCTTCAAATAATGACTTACATTGCTATTTTTTCTTGAAAATTTAGGGATTTTAGTAATACCATATAAACCAAAATTTAAGCCAGAACCCGAAATGACAGATACGGTAATGTTAACCTGGGACGCCATGAAAAAAATATATAAAAGAGTGGATCTTGTGGCACATTATTTTAAAATCCCTGACGAGTTCCTTATCACTGTAGAACATAAAGTTAATATCTTTACCTACTACAAAATGGCGATATTATGAAAATTACCTGATTTGGTTTGCCATATTTCTAAAACTATTTAGGTTATATAAAATTAATGTGGTATTTTCCCAAAACTTAAAGATCTTTTAAATGGTAATATTATACAGAGTAGGTCAAAAGTATATACATATTTTTTTAATGACATACCCTGAATATTGTATTACCATTAAAAAGATATTAAAAAGACTTGTAAAAATATTATCTAAAATAATAAATACCTTAAGTTTATCTAAATTTATTAGTATATCTATCCAAATCGAGTATTCAGATAATTTTTAATACTGCCATTTTGTAGTAGGTAAAGGTATTAACTTTATATTTTAGGATCATGAAGTACTCCTTAGGAGCGTTAAAATGATGTGCCACAAGACCCCTTTTCCGTTTAATTTTTTTTTCAAAATGGAGCCCGACTCTCAGTGTGACATTTATATCTGCCATTTCTTATCTACAATTTGGTTAAATCGTGTAAGGAACTAAAAATATGATAGGACAAATGTCAAAAAATCAGCTTTTGCGCATATCTCGTTCCTTTATTTTTATTTGCATTTATATTTATTATAAAGGTGTAGAACATAAATTCTCAGATTGTGCTAAAGGTATATACATACAGTAAAGTGCTTTGCATCTGCGCCCTCTACTATCGGATCCGTTGGTCAGACAAAAAATGCTTAAAATCAAATTTGTAGAAATTTTGTGTTTCTTTTATAATAAATATAAATGCAATTAAAAACAAAAAGGAAACGAAGATGAAAAACTGATTTTGACATTGACCTATCATATTTCGCACGATATTCAATCTGTTATAAAACACTGTAACTTTTTATTATTCGCTGATGATATGAAAAAATTTTCACACAACTATAAAATCACCTTCCCAGATCAACAAAAGGTACAAACAGATCCAGATGCAATATCGATTGGTGCTCCAGAAATAATCTAGACCTTAATATAAGTAAATGCAGAGTCATTGTCGTTTTATAGAACTCTTAACCCAATACAAGCACAGTATTCCATCGGAGACGCTCAGCTCGAGAGTGCTCGCATCCATGGAATCGATCTCGGAGACATATTGAGATAGAAGCATGACTTTCCAGCTGCACTTTGACCATATCATAAACAGGGCACTAAAAATGCTGGGATTTGTTTGCAGGGTCACTCGTGAGTTTAAGGGCTCTTAGCAGTCAAGTGTTTGTATACGTCCTTAGTCAGATCAATACTCGAATATGCATCAGTTGTATGGTCTCCTACATACGAAAACCATGTGTATGCCTTGGAAAAGGTGCAAAACAAATTTTTGAGATATGCAGCATATAAGCTTAACATTCCAGTTCGGGAACACACTCTTCTTGAGGTAAGGACAATGGTGGGTATGGACACTCTTAAAACTAGACGATATTTTAATGATCAAACCTTCCTATTCAAAATATTAAATTTTAATGTCAATTGTCCGGAACTGCTTGATAAATTTGGCCTCTTTGTTCCACCTCGTAATACTCGACACCGTCTTATGTTTGCTCCAAATTTTAGAAGGTGCAATTATGGAAGGCATTCTCCGGTCGAGAGAATCATTAGAGGTGCAAACGAGCTTGATGTCGATTTTTTAATTCTTCATTGCTGCGGTTCAAACATCAAATGAGATTACTTGATCTGTGATGTGTGTATGACGCTTTTATCACTGACGCGGCTTTTTATGTATAACTTTGAAATTGTTATATCGTTTGATGTTGGTTATTTTCTAAATGTTAGCATGTTTTTCTATTTTTCATGTAAGATGTATTATGTATTTAGTTTATTTAGTATATAAGTTAGTCATAGAAACTGTAATTGGGGTTGCCCGGAAAAATGAAAAATGCAGAATTTATTTCTTTAAGTCATAAAATTACTTAATTTTGCACCTTAATTATTTAAAATAATATGCCTAAGAGCGTGAAATGAATCAAAACATCATATTTTATTAATTAACTGCCTCTAAAAGATATTTTCCTTGCTTATTAAATACAATTATTTAAAGAAAACATACAAACCAAATCCCTCACACAATTTGGCAACGTTGTACGCGATATGGATGTTGGTAGGGAAAAATAAATACCTACATCGGGAAAAAATTGGTTGATAGTTTCTTGCATACATTATTCCAAGTTAAATTTACCCGAATTTAAATCATATTTTATTTTTTGTATGTATTACATTTACGAAGCCGACCAGCTAGAAAAACGTTTGTAGAAGAATTTTAAGTGATTTACGAATGTTGAGTTTTTTTTTTTTTGATATTGGTGGTGTGTATTGCCACTTATCAGTATATTATGGCTACTTGTCTTAAAATAAATCGTTATAGCCTAATCATGGCACTTTGAATTGAAATTAAAAAAAAAAATGTTTTGAATGCAGTGTCTAACCGGACCAATCCAAAATTATGCCAAATAACGACACACCAAATTTTATAAAAATATTAACAAAGGTAAAAACGGTATAAGGGCGAACCATCTGTGAAAAACACCCGGTATATACTCAGCGAATACTGCCGTGGTCGAGGTAGGTTTAGGAAGCGGCAGCCCCTGGCATAGATAATTTTATTTCCCGGGTTCCTCGTTTTGTATGGCAAAATCTAACATCGGCCAAAAATATTGACAAGCAAAAAAAGATCATCACTTTAAAAAATCCCTATTTACATTCTAATGCATGTCATATTCCGCATTACTCACTACAAAAAGAAATTAAAAGGTCTTCTCACTTACAAACTGTACTTCACAACCTTATTTGCAATGAACCTTACAAATTTTTCAACTTTCCTGGGGGGTAATTACCTCCCTTACACATATCTACACCAATGGCTGCACCCTTGATAGATGAAGACGCATCTTAAGAAATTTTTAATTTTTTTAGAATATGTTTCTCTTTTTGTTTTCTCTCCTTTGATAACCGTATTAAAACAAAGTACTTTCTTGCTCAAATGGTAGCAAATCCTTCTAGTCTTTTGCCGAAAACATCAGTAGAAATTTCTGTACCAGTTCTTTTCCACCATTAACTTTGGAAGATGAAATTATTTCTACATCTAAAGGAAGGCCGAACTGTTTGCTAAACAATTTGCTGCCAATTCAACCCTTCATCCACCTGTCAATCATCCAATTCCAAGTGTTCCCCCAGTTCCTTACAAAATGCCCAATATTATCTTTAAGCTAAAACACATTAAGCATTTCCTTTCTTCTCTTAACACCAAGAAATCGTCTGGGCTAGATGGAATACCAGCAATCGTTTTAAAAAAATGTGCTCCTGAACTTGCACCTATTTTAACCAGGCTCTTTCGAATTTCTTATGACACGGGTATTTTTCCAGACAGCTGGAGAGCTGCACGTGTCCAGCCTATTCCCAAGAAAGGATCTAACTCTCTTCCATCCAACTATAAACCCATTTCACTGCTCTCAATGCTTTGTAAAGTAATGGAGAAATCCATTAACTCGCAAATTCTTAGGTATTTAGAAAAACATAAAATTTTACATGACAGGCAATACGGATTTCGTTACAAGAGATATACAGCAGATCTTCTTTCCTTCGTTTCACACAACTGGAACAAGTCTCTTGAGTTTCTAGGTGAGTCCCAGATCGTTGCTCCTGATATATCTAAAGCTGTCGACCAAGTCTGGCATGACGCACTTCTTAATAAACTTCCCTCCTACGGTCTTCCAACTAAACTCTGCTCTTGGCTCTCCAGTTATCTTTCTAATCGACGTATATCAGTAATTGTTGATGGTCACTCTTCAAGCTTTCACGAAATTAATGCTGGAGTGCCACAGGGTTCAGTACTAGCACCAACTTTGTTTCTTCTTCACATCAACGACCTTCTTTCTTTCACAACCAATCCCATTCATAGTTATTCTGACGATATTACCCTTCACTCCACTTTTCAGGTTCCCAAACCAATCTCTCAACCCGACTTGTAAAGCAAACGCAGGGCGATGCAGATATCTCGTTTACAGGATCTCAATTTGATATTGGATTGGGGCGCCAAAAATCTCGTTCAATTTAATGCATCCAAAACACAATCATGTTCCTTGTCGCGAAAAAATCATCAAACACTCATCCTTTGCTTATGAGTGGCCAGGTTTTGCAGAGCGGGGACACATTTAACCTTGTGGGCGTCACATTTGAGAATAACCTTAACTGGCATAAACACATTGTATCTATAGCCACCGCGGCTTCAAAAAGCTTGGCTTTCTTTTCCGAGCCAAAAAGTATTTTTCTCCTTCCAATTTATACACTTTGTATGTGTCCCAAATTCGACCTTCTCTGGAATATTGTTCTCATGTCTGGGGAATGGCATCCCTACAACCCTCAGCATTCTTGATGCCATTCAAAGAAGGGCTGTTCGTCTTATTAATGATCCTTTACTTACTCAAAGACTTCTTACCCATCGTCGAGCTGTGGAAGATCTCTCGCTCTTCTATAGATACTTTTACGGCTTCTGCTTCGACGAATTATCCAGTATAGTCCCTCCTCTTGCAGCTCCCAACAGAGAAACTCGTGGTGCCGCGCGTATGCATCCCTATACAGTTCAATTGGACAGGCCCCGAACTTCGAATTTCGTTCGTTCTTTTATCCCTAGACTGTGGAACCTACTGCCAGCGGAGGTCTCTCCTTCCCTCCAAATTTTCAAGTTTTTAAGTCCCGTGTTAACAAACTTCCTCTTACCCTGCTTAAGACACCCACGGTACGTTAGTATTTAGGCTTTCAGCCTTCGTGGATTGTCCAAAGATTAAAAAAAAATGTTTGCACAAACATACTACAATAAAAACTTAAAAAATCTTTTTACGAAAGTACTTAGGACCTGTTCTTTCGTTATAGGTTAGAGCTTTCCTTTAAAAAAAATATATAAATGGTTAAGGCTCTTTGAAATTTTAGTATCCGTCTAGTCTGTAAATTTTATTTTCTGGTATACTACTGTGATCAAAAAGTAAGGTGAATTTGTTTATAAAATGTAAATTATTTATTTATTCCTTCAAATCAATTTTATCCCCTTTAAAGTAATCCTTGTCGGATAAAACGCACTTTTTGCTAACGCTTTTTTCCAGTATTTGAAACAGTTGAAATAGTCTCATTCCGGTATAGCCTATTAAGACCTTCTTCGATTCGGTTTTTATCTCCTTAATCGTGTCTAAGCGGCGTCCCCCCATTAGGCTTTTAAGTTTTCTATATAGCCAAAAGTCGCACGGGAGCCAAATGAGGCGAATACAGTGGCTGCGGAACGATACGAATATCACGATTGATTGCGTGCTAAGGTATGTACATACACCAAAGTGCTTTTACACTCTGCGCCCTCTATTATCGGATCCGTTGGTATGGAGTCGAGTTTTTGGCAAAAAGTCGCGAAAACCAATGCAGTAAGACATGGTGCATTATCGTAATGAAGGAACCAATCGGGACTTACGCATTTAAGACACAAGACATCCTTTAAAATGGTTTGGGTGGAGCCAGATAATATTCAAACACTATTTTCGAGGTCTCTAATTGTTAATCGACGATTTTCAAGAACCAAATGTATAAATTTGTTGGACGTGGTCCTCGTCGGTAGACGTTGTTGTTCATCCAGAGCGCGGTTCATCTCCAACAAATTCCCGGCCCACTTCAAACTCATTGTAGGTACCACTTATAAATTTGCAGGTTATCATCAATTTTCGGTTAGTGGTTTTATCCCAATTACATTTCGAGAAGAACGCAGGTAAGCTAAACCTTTTTACCTGTTGACCTATTTTTTTGGTCTTATTTTTTTCTACGACAAAAATTTATTTTTCGCTACATGGATCAAGAGGGCGTAACATCTACTCTTTGCTTTAGGCCCTAATCTGGCATAGAGTTAAACCTAATATTTTGACATAAGGAATCTTTAGTTTTGCTGTGCTGCCTTAATTTTTGGACACCCTGTTTACTTTCTAAATTAAATTCGTAACTTAATCACTAAACAAATAACCAACATCGAGACGATAATTATATTTATCACGATGGCATCATAAAGGCCTGACAGGAGGCCAAATAATATGCATAAGCAAGTAATGGACCATTGAGATGAGCACGAACCGGAACAGACATCCGGTTATGACGCACACCTTGTTTACCACTCCTTCAAGATGGCGGATCTGAATTATTATTACGCTACTTAACACGTGCATTACGCGGTAGTTCTGGTGTGCTACTTGTTATGCTCGACGGGAGAATTTCAAAGGCTTAATTCTGCCTATTATTAAAACTGCTAGACCTAATTTTTATTGAAAATGTTTAAGTACTAAACCACTTATTATACCTAGTATCTCCTTTGACTAAACTCTAGGTATCTTTTAAATATTATATTTAAAATGGTAACAGGAAGTAGATTAAAAAACATGGGTATTAATAATGTCATAACATCAAAATAATGCATCTTTACGAAAGTAGGCCAAAGGACGCGGTTAACAAATTTATAATTGTTAATTGTTAAGATTTTTAAATGCACTACCATATATATCCATTTTTCAAAATTTTGCGAAAGAACCATAAAAAACATTTTACCTTTAGGACATCTTAGACATGGTTAATCTGCTATAGGTATCGTAAACATATTAAATGCTTTATTTCAGATAGTAATCTTGCATAATTTTTTTGCAAAAATTTAAAAGAGGATATATCTTACGATATTCAAGTTTTTGGTAAATTATTTTAATTGAAACTCAAAAACAAAAGTTAAAAGATAAAATATGTTCTATATTGGTTGGGCTGATTCATTTATGGGTTTTTTTGTTGGGTACACGCCAAAAGTATATCTAAAAAAATGTTAAGCTATTTCTAGAGTATTCGTGACTAAAAGCTTAACATTTTAAACATTTTTAATTTAAATATTTGGTAATTTTTATTTTAATTTTTAACTTAATTCTAATCTTAACACCGGTGGCAGACTTGCCACCGAAATGTCGTTTTTATAAGAATTTTTTGGGTTTTTTTGGGGGTTTTTCTTTATTTTGTTTCAGTCGACTGGCCAGTTCATAGGAGTGAATAGCGCGCTGAACAGGGTCAGCTCACTATACCCTGGGACCAGGACCGAAGCGGTCCCATTCTTTCTAGATAGATTTTTGACATGTACCCAACAAATAAAAAACATTGACTAAAAAGATTAGGTGTTTACTACTACCGAAGTATTTTGTAAAAAGAACATTATAAAAGTCGGTGAAATCATAGAAAAAGGACTGTTTAAGTCAGGGATAACCGGTATTATTGATATACCAAAAAAAATATAGTTTCACTATAGACTCCCAAATTAATGCTAAATTTTTTTGTCATTAGTTTGGACGCTGGCTTGGCTGAATTTATGAAGCGGCAAATTATACGTACTGTGTACGTGTGTACTCTATGGATACCCGCTTCATAAATTCCACGAAGCGAGCGTCCAAGCTGATGACCAAAAATTTAGCATTGTTCTGGGTGTCTATAGTGAAACTACAATTGTTTTTGGTTTTACAAAAGTTAACAAGAATGATTATCATTAAAAACCAAATAATCATATTGATACATTGCTGAAATAACTTTTAGGTATACATTAACAATTAATTGAAGTATCAGTTTTTTGCGTTTTTCTTGGTTTTACTTTTGATGGATATATTTAGGAATCTCACACTGGAAACTTTGATTTAAAAAAAAATTATGAATTAAAATAAATTTTTATTAGTCCTTGTAGTTACTTCTACAATTCAATGCACTGGATTTACTGATCTTCTAATTTGTGAATCCGTCCCCAACGTGAAAATCTGTCCGAAAAACTAGGGAAATATATAATTCCTTGATTGCTACCCCTTTTTGAAATATAAAACTAGTTAGAAGTCAAAGAGAGCCTAATCTAACCAAAGTTTTGTTTTAAAAGACCGTTCTTTAATTTGATTTTTACGATGGTGTCTTTTGCGCTGTGTGAAAGAGTGCATTATCTTGATGAAAAACGTCTTTCTTTTTATCCATTTTAACGACGATAAAATAAAAAGTTTTTTTTGTTTATCTTTAAAGCTTGGAGAAAGCGTGTAAAGTGGCTTATTTTTTTATACAGTTTTTTGCTTTGTTAAGCATGGACAAAATTAAAATACGTGGAGTCATAAGAAATTTTCATTATAAAGGTTAAACCTTTATCGACTTTTAGGTAGTACGGACGTTTTCAAGGAAATCTACTTAGTCTTTCCGGGATTTTGGCGAATAAATAAGGAGTATTTTTATACTCAGGAAACAGGCAAAGACTTACCCTATCATCTACTAGTACTGCAAAAGTGTATTTTGAAATCTGGAGTGATTTCTTATTCTTTTTCTTCATTTTTGCACGTGATTAAGTTTGTCCATGGTTACTGAGAGCGCATGCTTACCACAGAGGGACAGAGGCTGGCAGAAACTGGTTATATGTGGATTTTCGGTGTACATTTTGGAGCATCTACAAGGTGCTCACGTACTAGATTTTTTTTTAAGTTTGAATATTTTTTATCCTCAGAGACTCTGGAAATATCGGTTTAAAGGATCTGTCAAATGAGAATCGGATCTAACTATATTAACATTAAGGAGTTTAACTAAAAAAAAGGCATGGTATGTCAAATATAATAATTTCCGAAAATCAAGAAGGTTGTTTTGTGCGAAGAAACACAAAAACTGCCATTGCCAACACTATTTCTAAAATTTACATATGTTGCTTTTCTGCTAAATTGATGTAAATGCCGTAAGTTTACACAAACCAGACCAGCAGTAACACAGTTTCGTTTGTTAAAAGTTCTTGCTACAGCTGGTCTAAATGTCTTAAATTAGATGCTATGGTCTTGGCCAGACTTATCAGTTTTCTACCGATTATAACTTTACATTTGTAGTGTACTTGCCTGAATAATATAATTTAGAAATAAGAACAAGAAATCCCTTGTAGTAAAAAAATGTAGTGTTCTCTTCTGAATAATATAATTTAAAAACAAGAACAACATATCCCATGTAGTAAAAAATGTCTTTTGTTAAAAAACTTTATATTTGTAATGTAATCAGTTTTGGATTAACCTATAAGCAAATTAAGCAATTGCTTGAGGCATCACTTTGTCGGTGGCACCACAAAGGGGTATCATTAGGAGTATTAAAGAAATAAAATGCATTTTGTGTGTGTTTTATAAACGTAAGGACCTTCTTTTGATTCTCAAAACTTAAAACGCAAAATGATAATGAATTTTCTTTTGGTTAACAAAAAATGAAGGGTAGCTTAGCTGGGGACCCCACAGGACTGTATTGCTTAGAGCATCAGTCTTATTCCGGCACTGAGTCTAATTTCTCTATTAATATAATTTAAAATAAGAACAATGTATTCCTTGAAGTAATGTAATATTAATTTTTTTTTTTAATTTTTCTACTAAACACTACCAAAATCCAACATCAGTTTCTTAGTAAGTTGTACTCGTATTAAAGTCCCGTCATATGTTTATATTACGTATAAAATTTAAAAGGCATTTCAAGGACTTTAGGGCACGCGCATTTTTACTAATATAAAGAAAATATTTGGAAATAAAGCTAATATTGACTAACCTAAATTTGATAAGATGACAGAAATAAATCCTATTACTTCCAGCTTTCAAAACGTTTAATAAATATTAATATTTGCATGACTGAAATAATTTGTAATATTTAGTAACATTAAAGGATGTCTTACGTCTAACATTTAAGTTTTTTAAATTTTGTTAATAGTTTTATTATTTTTTAAAAAATTATCACTTTCAGCTCTATTATTTAAATCGTAATTAGGATAACTAAACAGATAAGAATTAAAAAAAAACAGCATCGGGACTCCGTGCTCTATAGAATTCTACACCTTGCTTTCTATCGCAGATTTTTCCTCGAGAAGTCGATAATTTTACTTCTTGGTACTCTGTGTCACAATAGACTAAACATCGAAAATGTTCGTATAATTTTCCACTTTGTTTGTTCTTTTGTCCCTAGAGTTTCTAGAATGTGGAACCTGCTGCCCGCGGAGGTCTTTCCTTCCCCCAAATCTTCAAGTATTTAAGTCCCGTGTTAACAAACTCCCTATTACCTCGCTTAAGACACCCACGGTACGTTAGTATTTAGGCTTTTAGCCTTCGTGGTTTGTCCAAAAAAAATGTGTACTAATAATTCTCTGTTTAACTGTGCAAGATAAAAAGGACACACATACAGCTATTGCGAATTAGATTTACGGAATATCAGATATCATAATTAAGCAACATTTTAATTATTGTTTTTAAAACGGAACGAAAAAAGGTTAGGTTTTTAATCGACTTTTATTACTCTTGGAGTCAACTTTGCACTATAGCATTAGCAGTTAATATGTCTATCGAATACTCCCTCCTCTTATGAATTTTTTTTTTTTTGAAAATTAACTTCATCTTTTTTCAAATTAATAGCCATTAATGTTCCCTACTGTGAATAATTTAAATCAGTAAAGCAAAAATATGTGACCAATTTATCTAAACTAAAAAATTCAATACCGAATTAGCTTTAAAAATTGTGAATCACTGCAAAAATTAAGGACACATTGGTGGGACAGTCAACACATGGCTAGTACCAAAATTATATTTTTCAATCATTGTAAAAAACAATAAAATAATTTTTGCATTTTAGTAACACAAAAACAACCGAATAAATATATAAATCATACCAAACTAACAGACACCGAAATTTATTTTAGGGTTATAGGTATAACTTTTTTAAAATTTTTGTAGAATTTGACACCTTCGGAGACCTCGCTTATGGGCGACCAATTTGATCGACTTTAAGCGTGTTTTCTTGAACACAGAGTGCAAGTGAGGTAGAATGTAGACGATTTGTGGAATACTCCAATACACGGGGTCTCGCTGCAGGAAGTGGTCCATTTCTGAAAATGTCGCTCTAAGTCGTGTTTTACACACATACACAGAAACACGAACGACAATATATTATTGAATTAAAAAATCAAAACAGGCAGGCGTATTTTACGCGACTACATTTCTCTAAAATGTAGTTGCAGTGCAATTTCTATGTGTTTTTGTATGTACAATCAAACAGTTGAACTATCCTATGCTTTCTAAATAAAAAAAGGTATACTTTGCCAGAATCGCATTGAGTAATATTTTCCGAGATATTTGCTTTAAGCAACTAAAAAGAATGTTGAGAATACATTAAATCAGTGGTATATTATGATGTAGCAGTTGTAGTTACAGTTTATGCAGTGGCGTACCTTGAAGTATCGGGGTCCGGGGGAACAAATTATCGACAGTAAAAAAAAGCCTCATCTCTTAAAAATAAAGCCTTCTATACAACATAATATGGTATACTTTAATACGGTCGGGGTCCCATTTTTACAACCAAAAAAAATACTCACCTTTCAAATGGGGCTTCCTTTTTACCAAGATTGGGACCCCCTTTTTGTATTTTGGTACCAAAAAATAACAAAAAGCCCTCACAATAACTCCCCCAAACCCTAATATGTACTTTATTTTGTATGAGGACCCAGAGGACCCCTGTTTGGAACCCCCTTCTAACTGGGGGCCCAGGGCGGACAAGGAACAGCGCTATCGGAAGTTTTGTAGATTATGTTTCTTAAATTACATGTATACAAAATACTGCATATTTCTCAACCACACAAGTCATGAAAATTATTAATTTTTTTAACTCAGCACGCTGCACTCTGTTTAAAACCGCTAAATTAATAGCAGCGCCATTTCGGTAAATTCTTGAATTATATTTTGCTGTTTACAGGTGGACACTTTTTCAACTTGTCCCCCATCCAAATGGTTCTTCCTTCTTATACCCTTCATACTTTTGTAATTAACTAATTCAATTTCGTAAATATAACCTACAAAACTTCCGAAATAACGTCTATACTGATTTATATTTAAATTTGAATTCATTGCACTGCTTTTAAAATCTTTCCACATGCTACTGATGTGCCACCTTACTTTGTTCCCTTCGTATGGCACTTCTTGGTGGCGTGCTCTAGTTAACGCATAAAAATTAACGTATTGTATATGAATAGTTCGTGTCATAGATACTAAATTTTATTACAATATTAAAAACATATTAAAAATTATCGCAAAAAAGGAAAACATATTTTGGCCAAATCCTTATATTTTGGTATGAAGAATCGATAGTTTTTCTATACATATACATACCATTAATTAGAGGACAACCCGTGTTACTTTAATTTGTATTACCTTTGACTTCACTTAAGATGGTTTTACACTTATCAAACTTCTTGTCAAATAAGTTGGACCAAGTTTACCCTAAATAAATTTGATAAGGTAAAACAGAAAAATGGTTAACAAAAAAATTTAAGGTCGCCTTGTCAAATTTGTTTGAAAGATTAGAACCCGTCCTATTTTTCTTCAAATACTTAATGCAAAACTTTAAAGGTACCAGCCCAATAAATTAAAATTTGACCGTTGACAACTAGGTCAACTAGTTAACCTCAATTTTATCGTGATTGGTGTGGTGTTTGGTATTTACCCTAATATTTGCGTCAAAAAGTTTGTCAAATAATTTCTTATTTTACAGTTGTCTTTTCAAACAAATTGTATTAATTATTTGACAAGAAGTTTGATTGGTGTACACCAGCTTGGCATACCTTGTTCAGTGATTTGGACTCAAAATAACGCATGGACTCAAAATAACGCACATTTTTTTTTTTTTAATATTTTTTTACCGACCAAGTCCTTTTTCTTATTTAAAAGGTAGAAAAAACACGTACTACGTATAGTAAGAACATTTTAAAGCGCAAATTCGGTACCCTATAAAAATAATACAAAAAACATATAAAGGCCGCCTGGAATCGGACTATTCTATACAAAGGCGCCGCTATCCTTTACAGCAACGCGCCGATACACTATGGGATAGAAATCCATTATTTTGGCCAAAAAGCAACTTTGAAATTTTAATGGCTCATTCTGTGTATTTCAAAGTAGATACTCCAAACTACATGTACGCAAAATTATAAAAGGATATGACGACTTCTATTGGGGTAATAAGAAACTTGAAAATGTATTTTAAGTAAACATAAATATACAACATTTAATCTACTTAGTTTATTATTAGCGTTGTTTACTAAAAAAGTAAAAGAGTTTAAATAATAAGTGCTATTGTTGTGTTTCCGATGCAGTCTCGCGAAGTCTCGCTACTTTTGTCAAAGATTTTTTTCCTTTTTCTTTATCGGTTTTTGTACTTACAATTGCCTTCCTACTTCTGAGTGTAAGGGCAGATACAAGATTTTTTATAATTTACAAGGTTTTTCATTTTAAAATTTAATATGTTTTGTCCTACACTGTATATCCTAAAAGATAAAAGCATTCTGATGAAAGATAAGGATTCTACAGAATCCACCCAACAAAACAGTTTTTTTTATTTATTTGATACGTTAAAAATAAAAAGGTTGGGAAGATGTATTTCTATTACGCTTCTAAGAATAATTTAAAATTATTTTTTAGATTTGAATGGTCATATTTCCGAAACTAATTGAGATATAGACACATCAAATGTAGTATTTTTTTAAAGCATTTTAAAAGATTTTGGTGGTGATATAATATTCAAGGTATTCAATTTAAAAAAATCATACCTATTGTCGTACCCTGTATCATATCATATGAGATAATAATCATCGGATTACTGATTAGAATACTACCGAATTAACCAAACAATCTGACATTTTAGTTTATTTTGTACAATAAAAAAATAATAAAGTTAAGGGGGGTGTAAATTTATAATAACATATAATAAGTTTTAGGTTTCCAAAAGCATTTGTGTTAATTTATAATATTTTTCCACTAAAAAGCACCTCATTTTAAGTTAGATTGGTAAGTTTCAAAATTTTGACCAAAAAATTAATTTCTATCCCATAGTGCGATGACCAGCTGCATCACCGGCATATCATAAATGAAATATAGCAAAGGCGGCCGCGAAGACAAGCATGCCGATTTATTTGCTTTAAACTTTTTTGTGATTTTTTTCTTATCAAAAAGCACCGAAATTACATTTTTAAACTGTTCCTTCTATAATAACAAGGCGTTTTTAGGACAAATAAACATTTTATTTCAACTTCAGTTTTAAAATTCCTAGAATTTAAGCCTTCATCTACAAAATTAAATAAAAAAATGGGACATAAATTATTCACATACCCAAATTTCGTTATCTTAACGATGTAATTCAATTTAGTAACGGATCATGACAATCAACTGCATCTTAAGTTTAAAATTACACAGTTTGTTTTCGTTAAACCCAGACTAACCCGATAAAATCTAATTAATAACAAGCAGACAGTGGTACTCAAAACACCAGATATACGTAAGAAAAAAGTGACCCTCAACCACCATATATCCTTTGTTTTGCTTCCGAAAGGGTTGAGTATCGGTCTGGATTTTTAAAATTATACAGAGAAAAAAAGAAGTAAAAGGGCGCCGTGTGGTATATTTTTATGTGGAGCACCTGGTTTAAAAACCAGGTCGACGACTAGCAACACACCTGGGCAAAGTATACCCTTTGCCTTGATTTAATAAGTAGTTTTTTGACGACTTGATTGCCGATCGTATTAGTAAGTTTGCATTATAGGCTTGTTTAAACTTGTGCGAAATGGTTTCAAACTTAAAATGATTCACCACATTGATTGGGTCTACGGTCCTAAACTACTATAGATGACTCACGATGTCGTTAAAGTATTTAGACACACAACTTTAGACACAAATATTTATTTTTCTAAAATTATGCACAGAGGTAATCGGCAAAAATAAGTCTTTATTACTTAGTCTATAATGATGTGTACATTCTTTATTAATGACAAACAGTAATTACCTGAAGAGTAATTAAAAGAAAAAAATGTGTTAAGTTTTTGCCTAAAATCGAGTAATCAATGTAAAATAGAAAGAAGATATACAGGTAATTCAAAAATCGATCACGAAACCTAAGGGGTGATTCTAATTGACAAAATAAGAGTAGAGCTTCATATACATTTTTTCAAAATGTAATTCGTTTTCGAGTTACAACGGACCTTAATCCTATGGTGTACGATACTCCAGTAATTACCCCAACGTCGAGGATATTCGCTTCAGGATAATCGAAAACTGCCAAATTATTAAAGAAACAGCAGGAATTTTTCATCGATATTTTTGAAGAGTCTTAGGAAATGTATTAAAGAAAATGGGGGACATTTTGAGAATAATTTTTAGTTTGTTTAGTACTGTTTTATTAATTTTTAGCACTTAAATGTATATCGCAGTAATCCATATACTATGAATATTTACTGATTAGTCATTATTACTTCTTTTAAGATTATAAATTATATAGTTTAAAAAGCGAATTTATTTGATGTTAAACTGACAGCTTTAGTATACTTTGATAGCTATTTACCTGGTAACTGGTGGTAACGAAATGAGAAAAGTTAATTTACCACTTAATTTTTAAGGGTGATTTACGTCTAAACCGTTGGATTTAGCGAGGTAAATCAAAAGCTTCTTTTAATGGCCTGCTAACAGTCTTTCAGAAAACATGACAAAAACTACTGTAGCTGTCAACACTAAACAATTATGGCAATGTAGGTAAAGTGCCCTCTAGCGGCACACAATCAATGTGAATTGTTACTAAAATAATGAAGCGCAAGCGACTTAGCCTTTCTTTCAAATATTAGTCAAGTCGATTTTTCTGTAAGCAGGCAATTCAAAAAACAAAAATAAAACTTGAGCTTTGACAGCTTGCAACTCGAAAACAAATTACATTTTTTAAAAAATTATATGAAGCTCTACCCATATTTTGTCAAATAGAATCACCCTCTTAAGTTTCGTGATCGATTTTTGAATCACCCTGTATATTTTTAGCATACTTGATTTATGAGAGATTTCACCGGGAGGGATAATCCCTCCTGGGCGCCTTCGGAATTTAACTTCTGCCTCTGCATATTAGGTTAAAAGAGTATAGGTTTCTGAAGATTCTCTTTAGTAGCTAGAAAGACATTTTTATATTTGTTTCTGGTATTAAAACAAACATAAATAATTCAATACTTTTGTAATAATATACGAAAAAATCTCCCTTTTTTGACAGTTAAGAGGAGAACATCTACTTTTCATGTCATTCACCAGGGTGGCTTTCCAGTGACGCATATAGAGCGCTCCCGAGTAGCTCAGGAGCATTTCGTTCTACTTTATGGCGTTCCAGTGACGGAAAGAGTTATGCACTAACTACTCCGTTTTTATTCCCCTTGCCCCTCATGCATCAGCCCCTTTTTGGAATTGTGCTTTAAACGTGTTTTTATGGTTAAAAATATATATATATTTTTAATTATTGGTTTAAAAGGGAATTAGATATTAAAAAGAGATTATTATTATAAAACCAAGAATGGTTAAAATAACGAAATTTTAATATTTCTTAAAGTTATCTCTCTTTCCTTGTCTTAGAATGCGTTCCGGTGACTACATTTTTATAGCAGATCAAGAGCTTCAAGCCCTGGAGCGTGACAAACAAAAATTTTCGTCACTGGAAAGCTACCCAGGACTTTCTTCAGTGACCCGTTTCACCTAAGTCATAGGACTTAACAAACTAGCTGTACGGGTCCATGGTAAATAACACAAAAGCCCGAGTTTCTTATAAGAACAATTACGTTGTCCCATGATAAGATAAAATCTCACCGTTAATACCGTGCTAAAAAGATTCGACTTTTACTTTTTACTGGGAAGCGGCAAGTAAGAAATAAAATCAAAAGAGAGGAACTCCTGCTTTTTATGTCGTTTACCAGGACCGCCTCCAGCGAAGCGCCAGATTACAACTCTTAAAAACCCAACAAAGGATACAATAAGGACAAATAATAAAAAATAATGGCCCCATTGTTTTTTTGTAGTATTGTTAATACTGCCCTAAAATCTTTTTAAAATTATTATATTTTTGTCCAATCAGCAATGTTGTTTATTTTATTATTACATAAACATGGTCTACGAATGTATTTTCATGTTTTTTTATCTTTGGACCAACCACAAAGGCTAAAAGCCTAAATACTAACGTACCGTGGATGTCTTAAGCGAGGTAACAGGGAGTTTGTTGACACGGGACTTAAATACTTGAAGATTTGGGGGGGAAGAAAAGACCTCCGCGGGCAGCAGGTTCCACATCTAGAAACTGTAGGGGGTATGATTATAATTTTTCCAAACCAAACAATATTGCTTTAAAACCAAAATGTTATTATTTTTTTAAATTTATTATTCATTGTCATTCAACTTTCTTTTTCCTGACTCTTCTCATGCATTATTAATTCAGGTACTCCAACAAAATTATGAAATATCCCAAAAATTCAAACGTTTATATTAATCCTTTTGTATTGGAACTTGGTTAACAGGTGGTTTTATTACCGAAGAATTGAAATAAGAGATAAACATAAATAAAAACAATAATAATGCATTGACTCACTGCAGATATGTATGTAGGCAAAATAGTATACGTCAACAACAAATGGTTTGTTTGTGCTTAAAGTTCCTTTGATAAAAAGGCATAGACAGGTCCATTATTGTTATTTGCATTTTATTGTCATTACCTACCAATGACATTTAAATTTTGTTAATTTTTATTTGGGTTATCGATATCTTTAATTATATCATTAAAATATATTATTGTCCAGTAGAGACAGGTATAATATTTCGATTTACCTAGCAAAACCTTTAAAAACTAGAATTATTTGCAATTATTAATAAATCAACCATTTTGATAAAAAACACGGCCGTGTTTCTGGAAAACATTTTAGCGCTACTCTACCAAACTTACCAAAAGTAAGTTGTTGTCATATCTTAGTAACTTTTAAATTTGGCCTGCCCAGTTTATTGTGATTAAAATCAATAGAACATTTAAAAAACAAAAAGAAAAGTATGTGTTTTTTTATCTTTTTGACATCCCACGAAGGCATATGCCTAAATACCAGAGTACCGTGGGTGTCGGGTTATTAGATGTTTAACCCATCGTTCCCCGTGTTCCGTCAACGTTGTCCAAGCACTGAAACATGCAGTTAAGCATTTCACAGCACCTTTTAGACAACGCGGTAGTGCCACCACGGTCGTTATTTTTAAATAACTACTACCCAAATATGTCTCCCCCGCTGGGAATCGAACCGGCGACTTCTGGCATCGAAGATCAAAGCTCTGTCCACTGCGCAACAGAGGAGAGAGTAGAGGATTTTTTTATACCCAAAACCTTTCAGATACTGAATATTGTAATCGTAGCTTAAGCAGTTTAATAGCATATTGTGTAACAAGTTTTGATAAAGGCTCTTTGTACACGAGTGTTATAGTTTATCGTCGTAAGTCACACGAGTGTGCAATGATGTGATTTCAAATCTGTTGCACACTATACTTTTTATTTTACTGCATGTAACAACTACTTAAACCACAAAAAATAAAAAAATATTTTTAATTTACTTAATTTTTTAACAATATTATTTAATTACAATAATAATTAAACAAGTTAATATAAATTAGTGAAATAACAATAAAATATTAACTGAAGTTATAATAATTGTAATGTTTGAACAGTTTCCCAAATTCATCATTGAAAGGTGTTGGAAGATGCCTATTTATTTATTTAAAACATATATTTATGACAGGACAAAATAAAATGAAAATATGATAAAGGAAACTAAAATGCGATGTGTAAAATCAAAAAACTTTTTTTTGCTTGCTCAGTATGTTACAAATGTCAAAATTTGACAGCTCTCAGGTCATTACTATCATTTAGGCTTGAGATCCACGATGAGAGTTTTTCTTGAAACTTTTGTTACATAAGTCAAAAATGTCAAGTTTCCCTGTAAAAACAAATAGTGTTTTTACGGAAACAATTAACATATTTTTACTCACGACACAAAAATTCCATGAAAACTCCCACGCTTACTTTTAAATTTGCAATTTTCTTTATTTACAAAATGAAAAAATATTTTTGATTTTTTTTCTCCGAACATTCTGAAAATTTAGGTTTGTACATTAGTGAACTACAATTCATAATTATTAGGGTCATTAGACAGCTTAAATAAACTTTTTATATTTATTGTTAGCAAAACAAAAAGAATGTACAATGCACTAATGTACAGGGTGGCGTCTTTTTCGCTGACCTTGCAGGGGTATATCGAAAACTAAAGAGATAGAACAAATCTGATTGCGCAGTCTCGATTTTAAACAAATTTAATGGAAAAACAAACCATGGCTAACTTGATTCAATTCGGAGATACCGAGTGTTTTTCAAATTTTGTCAATTTGGCCAGGCACTTGTAACTCGCTTGATATTAGAGATAGAAGAAAAATGTAAATAGAAAAGTTTTAAGGATTTTTACGTAAAATGCAGTGGCTTACCTATATTTTTTTCATTGACTATTATTTTAAAGTTATACCACAAAGTTGGGTTTCTTTAAATGGAACACCCTTTTTATCACCAATAGGAAGGTCTCCTTTAAAGCTATAAGAAATACCATATTTAATATATCTTTTCTTAATAGTTTCGGAAATATGGTCATTATCAAGTTTTTTTAAACGAAATACCCTGTGTATTATATTACCGTTGCAAGAATATTTCAAAGAGGTTTTAAAAATACCACATTTAATACATTTATCTTTTATAGTTTTGAAAATATTACCATATAATCCCAAAAATATTATATTGCATGCAAATATTATATACGCATAATATAAATATTAATATTAATATTAATTTGATAATAATTTAATTTAATAATTAATTAATTAAATATTAATATATAACATTAATATATAAATATTTTATACGCCTTAAGATTTGGACGCTCATATATCCAAAACTGTTGGAAAACATAATTTTATATATAGTACATTTTAAAAGGTCTTTTAAATGTCTTTTAAATATAGATAAAATATACAGGGTGCTTTATTTTAAAAATGATATTTTTTTTATCGAATTCCGGACGATGGCTATATTTCCGAAACTAATAAAAATTTAATATATAAACTGCAGTATTTTTTATGGCTTTTAGGAATACTTTTCTATTGGTGATAGAATATACAGGGTGTTCTATTTAAAAAACACCAACTTTATGTTATAACTTTAAAATAAAAGTCAATGGAAAAAATATAGGTACACCACTGAATTCTACGTAAAAATCCCTAAAACTTTCCTTCTTACATTTTTTCTCTATCTCTAATATCAAGCGAGTTACAAGTGCCTGGCCAAATTGACAAAATTTGAAAAATACTCTGTATTTCTAAAACGACTCAAGTTGGCCATGATTTGCTTTTACCATTGAATTTGTTTAAAAAATTGAAATCGAGATTGCGCAATCAGATTTGTTCTATCTCTTTTAGTTTTCGCTATATCCTGCAAGGTCAACGAAAAGGCGCCACCCTGTACAAAGTTTAATTTTCTTAACTTTCGCAAAAAAAAATCATTAAGAGAAATAAAAAAATGCATGTTTAAAAGTAATTTTTAATTCTCAAAATCTTTTTTTTAACAATTTGCGATATTAGCAAAAATTCCTGTACTTTACTCTTGAGCAAAAATTACATTTTTGGCCAAACCTCGTAAATGACTGACACAAGTTGATATCAGATTATTGTATTCTAGGTTTTGGACCATGCAAAACTGTTTATAAAGGATAACTTTTCTTTTGTAAAATTAATAATTAAAATGTTTCCCTTATGACGTCAACTAACGTAGACACACTGTATAAAGATTCAGTAAAATACTTAATATATAAATGACAGTTTCTGTTTTTTATCGTACATTAAAAAAACTGTTAAACCAAAGAAATCTTACTTATTAGTGGGTAAGTTTACCCCTTTGAACATCGAAATGCTTTTACCTATCTATATATTTTTAGTGACTCAGAAACAAATAAATTTTTAAATTGGTCCCCTCCTGAGAACCTATCATAAAACGAATGGTAAACAACCTGATTGCTTGGACTGTCTCTGACAATAATATTATTATCTTAAAATTCCTCGGTTTGTTTATATTGCACTAAGTTAATAAATAAACAAAAACACAACTTTAGCTTATGCCATGCAAATTATCTTCATGACTAATATTAAAAGATTTATGCGCCTGCCTTAACAAATAAATACAGAGATTAGGATAATTTGCATTTGATTACCAACGTAGGTTAGTAATTATTGATAAGATTCATTAATTGTTTGCTTTTTTAAATCATCAGCATGCCAAGGATCGTTCAATGAAATCTAAACAATGTCACACAAAGAAATCAGCAAAAAATTATTTTTTCCCAAAGTTTTCTTCTATTATTCTAATAATAAAAAAGGTTATTCTTGTATAAAAAATACCTTTGCCACTATAAATAAATTTTTGGAAAAGTTAGCACATAAAGGTTTCGATTAATATTTTTTGCAATTATTTTTACGTATGTATTTATCAAAAACAATGAAACTTGTTGAGATGAGTTACAAGTGCGTAACGTCATACTTTTCCGCACGCAAAATCAGTTAGACGAACGACGCAAAGCGGAGTTCGAATAAGTTTTAAGTGCGGGAAAGGCACTTTGCGTAAGTGTTGGGAAAAATATTTTTTTCTATAAGGGTTTTAGAGAAATAGAAACATATATTTATTTTTCCACGACCGTTAAAAAAATGCTGTTTTTATATCGTTAACCTAAAGTTAAAGCACTTTATTTTAGTACACTACTAAAATGTTAAAAAAAAAAACTTTATTTTATAACCGTTTAAAAAAATACGATTTTTTAAATCGTTAACATGAAGATAAACTAATCTATTCCAGTACACTTTATAAAGTGTTAAAAAAGTAACTTTTTTAACACTTCAAAGCTTTTTCACAATTTGAAGTAGTGTTTTGTTTCAATGCCTAAATATAAATTTATGCAATGTAACAGTTAACGCGACATCACTGAACCAAACGCTCAAGTTACCTTTGATTTCGTCATTATTTATTATTTCTTTTAGTTTATGTGTCACTAGTCTTAAATCTGGCAGTTTGCGAATAAATTTAATAGAAATGATTAAAAATTAATAGTAATAAGACATTTTAATGACTAAGATATTAAAAATGAATTTGTACTGTTTTAGTATTATTTTTACAAAAAGTAAGTATATACGATTTTTTAAAATTAAATCATAAGTGCATAATTATAAAGGATTGTATCTTAGAAAATAAAAAGGCTCTGATTTTTTGTTGTAATATATTGTTGTAATATAATGACTGTGCTGCAAAAAATAAAATTAATAAGTTTAAATAAATAAAACATATATAAGATAGCAACTTGGGAAATTTTTATACGGTCGTAGAAAAATATAGTATGTAACACATGCATAAAGTGTCTTTGTTTTACTTACGGGATTGCTGCACTCGCCTAAAGGCTTGTGCTGTCTAACATCCCATTCGTAAAAAAGTATTATCTTAATGCACTTTTTACATATTTGTAACCCTTCGAAGCTTTTTTCCCACTTTGAATTAGTGTTTTGTTTCAATGCCTACTACAATAAACTTAAATATTAATGTATGCAATGTAACAGTAAACGCGACATCAACTGAACCAAACGGTCAAGTTACCTTTGATTTTGTCATTATTTCTTTTAGTTCATGTGTCACTAGTTTTAAAATTTAAAAGTTTATAAATAGATCGGCGGTGGTAAACGGGGCGCAAGGCCTTCACTAAAGTTTTATTGAACAGGTAAATGGGGCGCAGGGATCTTGGGGTCAATAAAATCGTATAGGTAAACGGGGCGCAAATATTTTCTTTAAAGTAAAGGTATTGAAATAAAATGTTGGTCTATTTTTAAAAATTTTATTAATTACGAAAGATTTATTGCATCAAAAAATATTTACATTCTTTTGTTTACTGTCTTTGGAAAATGTAAAATTTTTGTAGGCTATTAAATCTTTTCCACTCACACTTTCAATTACTGATACCGACATTTTCTCACTATTAAAATCTTGAGCGGAAATCTTTTCGCACACTATTACAATGAGAACTGAACTGATTAAGTGGTATACAAATTATTAGTGTCAATTATAGGAATTCTTACCTGCCCTGACCCACACCCCCTCTCGGGAAGGGCTGGCGCCCCATTTACCTATGATATAAACGCAACCTTCTAGGCGTCCAGGTAAAAAGATATTTTCGCGCCCCGTTTACCTTCGTCCAAATAGATTTAATAGAAATTATTGAAAATTAATAGTAATAATAAATTTGGATGACTAAGAAATCGAAAAGGAATTTATACTGTTTTAGTATTATTTTTACAAAAAGTAAGTACATACAATTTTCTAAAATTAAATCATAAATTCATAGTTATGAAGAGGATAATTGTCTTTTAAAAAATAGGAAGGCTATGATTTTTTGTTTCAATATAATGGATGTGCTGCAAAAAATAAAATTATTAACTCTAGATAAATAAAACATGTATAAAATGGTATAATGTTAAATTTTTATACGGTCGTAGAAAAATATAGTATGGAACACATGCATAAAGTGTCTTCTTTTACTTATGAGAAACTTCCCATTCGTAAAAAACAGTATCACTTTATGCACTTGTTACATAAATTACTATTTTGTTCAAATATTTCTTAATGTAAGTTAGTATTTGTCAGTTCTGACGTTTATCTGTAATTGCTTAAACAACCAACTACATTTTTTAGCGTAAGATTTCGTCTTTCAAAAATGAGTAAAATTTGTGATGTCCTAATAGAACACTCTATTTTTTTTTGTTTTTCGGATTCTCTGTATCAGTTTACATCCAGTCGGTTATAGAAACGTCTTAGATTTAAAATTACAAGGAAAACTATTAAAAAAAACTTTTGTTCAATTTTATGTCCAGTAATCCGGACACCCTAATAGTCCAGATATCATATACATATTCCTAAATTATATTCATACTGTACATTGTACACATCTGTACCCTGTACAAGGTGCCATTTCGTTGGCCTTGCAGGGTATATCGAAAACTAAAAGAAATAGAACATATTTCATTGCGCAGTGACTAATCCAATCAGAAATGTTTACATGTAGATAATCACGTTAGATTGTGTTTATTATTAATATGTTATTTAGCTGATTCTGTATGTATGTAAGTTTTGCTTCTAAAGACAGTTGGAAATATACGTTCATAGATTGAACCTAATTTTTGATCTCGCATGTTGTTGACAATATGGTTCTTTTTAATAATCACTCAGTGCCCTCAAAGTAGTAAAAGTGTTACAAAAACAAGAGTAAGTTTCGAAGGGACATAAACATTTTCGAACCAATTACTTTTATTTGTTTTTGCAAAGGAATTATTTGTTAAAAGAAATTTGTCAGCGCAGCAGACCAGCAGTAAATATCACTTCTCCATGATAACTTAATTGGCCATTACATGAGTCATCGTCAGTACCCGCGATACTATTGTTTAAATCAATAAAGAGGCGGCAAATGGGATTGAACTTCCGCGAATACATTTATTTGCATAAGCCAAATGCTTGCTGGCGTTAGATTGCTTTCATAATTACGTTAGGTGGGTATTAGAGGCGGTTAGCTTTAACAGGTTTTTCTTAGCGCTCTGGTATAATTCTAAAATCAATTTGTTAAAATAGGTTGTTTAAATTACCAACTTTAGTTAAATAAAATACTTTAAAAAATGTTTTAAAAGAAGTCTGTTTTGTAGAAATCTAGTCATTTTTATTTACTAAAGTTGGTAAAAATATATTTTAAGTACAAGTAGAAATTCCTACATATCCTAATATCAGATGAAAATCGCTTAATATATGAGTATTTAAAGATTTAATTTCATTTTGACATCCAAAAATGACATAAATCAAGGCATAACAACAATGATCACGAGGACATTTATAATAATACATGACAGCGTTGCTAGGCAACACATTACGGTACCAGGTACCGTAATGTGCAATTCACCGGCTCCAAATTAATACAG
The DNA here is from genome assembly GCA_014170235.1 of Listronotus bonariensis. NCBI lineage: Eukaryota > Metazoa > Arthropoda > Insecta > Coleoptera > Curculionidae > Listronotus > Listronotus bonariensis. Next base: position 65,567 of record JACEGR010002678.1, on the reverse strand, counting down.
GGTAAGTGAATTTACTTGACAGTATGAAATAAAAAATTATTGCATTGCACGTAGAGGACACCATTTTACATTTTTGCACAAAAATGGCACGTTAAAGGTGGGAGACTTGCATAGCAGCCACACGACCCGAAATAACTTCTGGTCCATGCGGCCGCTATGCAAGTCTCTAGCCTCTAGCCGCTAAGCAAATCGCTTTCAATATGAACGTACCCTTAGAGACCAAAAACGCTTTGCTGAGCAAAAATTTCCGATGACGTGTTGTGATTTTTGCATTTTCTTTAAGTGTCATGATAGGAAATTTTTGCTGCATTTGCGAAATTTACCCATATAACATTTTTTGCTGGCGTTGTACATTTAATTTACTGGCATTGCCAACACTCTTTAATGGCAAGGCATTGGCAAAAAGGTATCAAAAAGACGCGAAAGTGGGCAATTGGCCGTTATTAGGCCACGTGTTGCAGATAATGTGATGGCATCCGTCATTAATAAGTTATGATAAAAAAATACATTTAGGATGATGGCATTCATCATTAATAAGCTATTGGCAAAAAGATAACAAAAAGACACGAAAGTGTGCAAATGCAGATACTCCCAAGCAGCAAGCTGACGTCTTATTGACGAAAATTGTCGCATATACTTTTTTAAAAGCTAAAATGATGCGATATTTTATTTGAAAATTAAAATAGGAAAAACTCCTTACTACATGCAATTTCCTTGCAATGCAAAGTAGCATCTCTCGGAACACTGTCCAACTTGGAGATGCAGATTTTTACACTAGCCGAAGATATTTCTTTTAAAGCTAAGTGAGATCACCTACCGCAGACCGCTCTCGAATTATTTTTGTCTAATGGGTACGGTTTAGGCGATAAAAAGCGAAGATATTGCAGAAACGTTGTAGTTTATTGTCCATTACGCCATCTATCGGTATGTCAAAAAACTATTAAATATATATAATATTTTTTATTAACACGTCTTTAAAACTTTTAATAAGGTTTTAAACAAAATGTTTACAGCTCCTAACAGTCTACTTGAATATCTTGCCTTCTCGACTAGCCATCACCAATTAATTACACAACACACACTTATTAGGTAATGAATACATTTAATTATGTCTATTAAAAACTATTTTCTTTAAAAAGAAACTAAAAAGCTAGAAAACCACGTAGAAAACAAATGCACAAAGCGGTCACCTTCGGTCCGAAATTAACGTAGCTAATTTTACCATCATTTTATTTTTATTCGCTCCATAATACATAATAAACATTTTGTTTGACTTAATTTTTATTTGCATGATTTGTAACAATAAAATGTTATGAAAAGGCCATTTCCTTTAAATTATGTAAAAAACATAAAATAATGTTGTTTAGCTGCCATTATAAATAAAACAGATCAAAAAAATGGCTTAAATGTTAGTTAAATACCAATGTTAATAATATAGTTTAAAAAGTATGAATATGCGTTGAAGGTTTGCCTTCAAAAATCCAATATTTATTTGCCTGCAACAAAAACGCGTGCTTTATTTAATCAGGATTAGTATGCCGCCATTTTTGTATGCTTGCCGGCAATTCGCCTGCATGTAAAATTTATTGGCAATTAAGTGTTTATTTAGGGTTGACTTTTTAATGGGTATAAGATGTTGGCATAATGTTGCCACCAATTGCCAATGCTTTACCATCAATGCCAATATGAAAAATGTACATTTCCGGCAAATAGTGTTTGCTGGGTATATCAACACGAAAAAAATATCTGTTTTCGTCTTACCAAAAATGTTGTGTTGCATGTCGTATCTCAGCTACTAGTTGGGTTAAATTTAAAAAAATTGGTAACCTATAAGATGGCTATCCAGAACTAGCCAGATCCAAAATTGTACAAATGTAGCTGTATTAATTTAAAAAATAATTTTTTGGTTGCGGTACTCTTTATTAACCCAGTATGCATACTTTATAATTTACATTAGACACATACCTATCTGATTTAAAACTTTCCCATTGTAAACAAAAATGTTGAGTAAATCTTCGCCAGCGCCACATGATTACAGCCCATAAAACAAAGTAAATATGGAAAACACCACTTAACAATTAACAGCCAAACACGAAAATCGTCACCTTTTCATTCTTTATACAAGACAAGTTAAGCTCACAGATGTTGGGGTTCTTCACGGCACATCTGTTAAATTGTTAAACGGGGATTCCACTTTACGTTCACAATTTTACGATAGTAACCTTTTTGGGCTGAATATTACTTGTTTTATTTTACTTTCTAAGAATATTTGTTACGACATTTATATTTAAAATCACGTGGTTTTTTGCAGTTTTTACGGTATTTTATTTGATTTCCCAAAAGGGCAAAAATTTAAGGGATTAAAAAAGTTTTTCTTAGCCGTTTCTCTTTATAAAGAAAATCATGCTTTTGGAAAAGTCTCGCCACTTTAAATAGGGTACTACAAGGATGGTTTTTCCTTAATATTTTCTAAACTGTTTTCACTAAAATTATGAAATTGTGTATATTGCCTAAACTTTTGACGCTTAATCAGATTCTGAGATCGAAATATCATAATTGTTGTCAGAAGCGTACCATACTGGTAGGTGTGGGTTAGGGATACTTTTTATAATTTAAGTTTTAAAATATAATATCTGAAGAAAATTTACGTAGAAAGGACTTGAGGTTTTAAGAAAATTTAAATTCTCTACGTCCACGGACGTATATATAAAGCTTTTTCATGGGCTTGCCAAGAAATTTGAAGGAAAAAAAGTCACTTCTTTTAAAAACAGCATCTCCTTCTCTATTGTGTTCTTCACTACAATTTATTTTCTTTGAAGACAAAAAAACAGGTCCTCACTTAAAAACTATTTTACTCATTTTTCTACTATAATATGTTCTCTTTCCTTGTTCTCGTTTGTTTACTAAGGAGGGGTGCAATGGCTATGCTCATTAAGAACATTAAAAGAAAGACCTTTGCTACATGCTAGGGGGAGTCAAATCCCAGTCCCCCTTATATACACCCTATCTACATTAATGCATGTAAATATGCCGTTTGGGCGCTACCTTAAGGTGTTGACAATTTTACAGAATACTGAGTGTAAGGTAAATTTAATCAAAATAAATTAGTTTTTCTTTGTAAATTTGTATTAAAAGACCATCAATTTTTCAAATACAGTTTAATGTTTATTGACACAAAAAATTGCAATTTCCTCGACTAAGGTTGGTCCTATCGATATAAAGCAAAAGTATTATTTTTACGTAAAGTTTATTCAGGCACCATATTAAAAATGGGGAAATTTAGAAAAAAAGTGTTTTTATTTTTCAGGAGAATAAAATTAAATTCTAAAATCCTTTTATAAGTAAGCTAAAAGTTGACAATTTTTCTTTTTCCCGAGTAATCCCCATATGGCGCGCTTGTGGCTGCTTCGGTTGTATCGGCAAGCGTCGATCTCCGGAGTTAAGCAGTGGAATGCGCGCCCAGAATTTGGATGGGTGTCCGGCGACAGCGGTGTTTTGGGCAGCGGCACACGGTGTTCTGCTCGGGGATGTGGACCGAGCAACAACCATCCAAGTTATGGAATGAATGGTGTGTGAATGAGAAGGAGTAGGGGTCAAGGTACAATAAGCCTTCAGGCTGCAGTGCACCACCTAGGGGGCGGTCGTCGGACCTGGGTGGGATGACCCCGAAAGGGTGAAAAAAAAAACCCTCATATAATTTTAATTCATCAACAAAGTTACCTAATCTGTAGATACAAGGTATTAAAATAGGGTTATTTAAATTCCTTTATTTAAAAGTAAATATATAAATATTGCTGTAAATGTTTATACGGGTGAGTTTTTTGATGTTTAATAAAAAGATTTCTGAAACCTCCGTAGCTACACAGATAGTTAAAAGGAAAAGAATTGCAATGTTTAAAGCTTAGTTCTCTCGCTCTTTTGTTTTATTAAAAATTATTATGGCTTACTAGGTATGTTAATATACCTACATCGTTAAATATCATGTCAAAAATCATTTTTAAAAATGTCATTTCAAACTATACTTTTTATTTAACAAAGTGCAACCCTTTTATTAAGAATATAATAATCTACAATTTTTTTTTACACTTTTTTACTCTGATTATTAACTGAGCTACAGGAAAAACTATCTTTTAGAAAACGATTTTTTTAAAATATCTAGTAAGCAAAGTTTTTTTTGATGAAATAAAAAGTGTTTTAAACCACGCTTTAATGACTACCCATATAACATTATGCTAAAAGTTATGATAAAAATGCATTTAGATGATGGTATCCATCATTAAAAAGGTTCTGGCAAAATATGTCTTCTAGATGATGGCATTACATTATTTTTTCCTAATGACAATAAAATGCATGTTTCTAGGAATCAAAATGTGCATAAATAATGCACATGCATAATGTGTGTGAGTGTACAGGGTGTCCCATATAAAATAAATACTATAATTTTGGAAAACCATAAGAGATACAAGAAAAGTTAAATGCAGAAGTTGTTCAGTGAAATGTATTTTTTTTTAGTATTTTTATTGTATCTCTTATGGTTTCTCTAAAATTATAGTATTTAATTTTAAATGGGACACCCTGTACATAAACACACATTATGCATGTGCATTATTTATGCACATTTTAGTTCCCTGGATGGTAAGAAATGCATTTTATTGTCACAAGGAAAAAAATAATGTAATGCCATCATCTAAAAGGCATATTTTTGCCAAAACCTTTTAATGGTGGATGCCATCATCCCAAATGCATTTTTTCAGCATAACTTATTAATGATGGACGCCATCATCCTAAACACATTTTTTTAATCATAACTTATTAATGATGGATGCCATCACATTTTCTGCAACACGTGGCCCAATAACGGCCAATTGCCCATTTTGATGTCTTTTGATATCTTTTGCCAATGCCTTTCCGGCAAAAATGTTATATGGGTAATACTCTTTTAATTATCTTTATACATGCAGCAGTTTTTAAGATCCCTTTAGTAAACATAGAAAAAAACTTACCCTGTATTATAAACATTGATTTATTTTTACCCACATTGTCTGATAAGTAAATAAATATTCTATTTCACATTTCACTAAATATTTTATACGGTACTTATTTTAATATCAATTTATATTTATAATCAGATTACAAAAATAGCCCCATATCATAAAATTACCTCTAATGTCACCCCTGATTTGCCCAGATTGACCCTACCTGTGCTTACAGATGTTCAATCCCGAAAAGGTGCAGCAGCATTCTATTGAAAATCCACCCCTGTCCCGAATGCACATATCTGCACATGTCAACGTGGTCGATGGTTGCAGCCAGGTGTGAAGAGGGGTGGCGGGGGTAACTACCACTCGCTGGGGCGCTTTCTGGTTCCGGAACGCGTAACGGTCTTTCCAATAAGGTGCAGCTGTCACATATGAAACGCGTGCCGTCAGTGAGGTATATGGATTAGTTCCATTGGCGTAACTTTGGGTCTAAAAGTATAGGGTAAAAGCAATTTTTACATTGCAATGAAGTTTTTTTTTCTATTTTAAATAAAAATTAATATTTTTAATATATATAATAATTATTTTTAATGGTTCTTTTATATAAAAATTAAAATAAATATATCGTGCCAATTTTAAACCTCTATGGACAATTTTTGTCATACGTGAAAGGGAAAGAGTATAAAGCAAGCTAAATAGCCTTTGTTTATTTTTTTTTTTCATCTTTGTGACATTTCACGAAGGCTTATGCTTAAATACCAAAGTACCGTGAGTGCCAGGTTATTGGATGTTTAACCCAATTCTTACCCTGTTTCGTCAACGTTATCCAAGCACTGAAACATACAGTTTTGCATTTTACAGCACCTTTAGACAACGCGGTAGTGCCACCACGGACGTTATTTTTTAAAATAACTACGACCTAGAATTGGCAGAATATTACACAGAGGCTTTGCCATTACCATCTGTGAGGTGACGAGCTATTAAAAATCCGTGGAAGGAACCGAGATTCAAACCTGGATCGCTGCGGTGAGAGGCTGATACGTTAGCCTCTACACCATGCTCGCCACATTATGTTAAAATATCGGTAGAACGAGGTTAAATGTAGGTCATAAAATATTGTTTTAAAATATTCTTTTAAGGTTTTTTTAATCCTTTACCTGTGTAACGTTGTACTATATATTTAATGTGTATACATATATAAATTGAAAATAAACTGAAACTCTTTCGTCTTAACTGAATTATTCCGTATTTAACGTTTACCATAATACATTTCTTTAGGGAAATATACAACCTGCTAGTGTTCAACACATTGCAAGTCAATTAAAAAATGGAGCTGGCACGACGTGGATAGCAAACAGCGTTAATAAAAACTAGTGAAAAATTAATGTGTTGTTAAAGCTTTAAAAGATTTTAAAAATGAATACAAATCTATAATAAGTAAACTTGTTAAAAATTAAAAGACGGTATTATTTATTAGGCTTTAATATTGTATAAACAACTAGTGGCGTAGCGTGCCTTGGACGCGCCTCATATAAGAATGAGTTAGGGGGCCAAAAATCTTTTTGAAAACCAAGAAACAAAACAAAAGTTCCAAAGAACATTGTTTTTCTTCATTGTTTCAATAATTTTTAATGACCAAAAAAATGCTCCACTTTCCCAATTTACCCGATAGTTTTTAGCAGTTTTTTAGCATCTATCTTTAACTTTTAATTTACACACGTTTGGGGGACACTGTAGCTCGGGGCCCCGTATCATTGATACGGCTTATAAAGCGCTAGCTACGCTAAAAACAAGAGTAATTTAAAAATTTAAAAATTTCTAGATCTATACACGTATTTAGGTACTTATATACTGTAAAGCATACTTGGATTTATTTATATTTCTCCTTTACTTGAATTATTTTGTTTCTCTAACAACTATAATAACCCAATTTACCCAGAACGATGAAATTAGATATCTACTTCTTACGTTGAATTTTTTATTGTTTGTATTTTATTTTCAAATCAAATAGCTTTTAAAAGGTTTTTTTTTTAAAGAAGTTTTATTTTGCAGGTGGAAAAATTTTTATGTTGATATTAGTATCGTTGGTAAGCTGCACAGAATTACATAAATCTTGCACTATTTAAACTTATAAATAATTTATTTACTGGAATTACAGTTTGCCTTAGAATTAACCACAGCAACCACAGATGGTGAGATGGGATATAACATCACCGAGCTCATGCAAAGCAATGTTGTCAATGTGTTGAAACTCTAAAGGCATTCTTAAGTTTTTTTAAGCTGAAATAAAACTAAAAAGGTAAATTAGTATATTGATACGCCACTGTGTGGGCTTTATGCGTTTCTTATCTCTTTGACACCAAAGTATGCGCTTATTGATGCAGTTATAGATACGACGAGTATTTTCTGGTAATATCTATTACATTTAGTAGATAGTATCCAGAAATCTCATAAATTTAATTTAAAAGGTAATATTAAAAGACTAAATTAAAAGACTCATATACATGGGTTTTTGAACAAAAACATCGTAAGCAAGTTTTCGTGAATTTTACGGGAAATGATTTTTTCTTCCCATTGCGTTATTTTTAACAAAAAACCGAGAATTATGCACTAATGTTTAAACAAAAAAAATACTAACTTTGTTTTAAAAATAACGCAATGAGAAAAAATCGTTTTCTGTCGCTTACGATGTTTCTGTCAAACGCCCTCTCGATATTTTAAACTATATAGTGTTTTTGTTATAGATGATTTATAAAACAATGAATTTTCCAAATATTATTGATTTTTTTTAAATTATAAGTACAAAATATATTTTCTAGTCTCTTATCTCTGCACTGAATTAAAAATCCAATAATTACTAAGTTATATGTAAATAATAATTATAATTTATATGGAAAAAATTCGACAATAGCTAATTTGGAAAAGTGCACTTTTGCTTGAGAATTATTAAGACTTTTTTTTCTGTAACGGAAATTATTATGATGTGTAAATAACGTATGCTATATGTGTTTTTAAAGGCTTTTAATAACTACTATAACCACAAGAAACTTTTTAATTTTTATAGTATATGACCTTAAACGATGCGCAAGTACAGCAAAATACAGTTAATTTTTTGGTTCAAGATTAAATACAAATCCTTTTGACACTCATTAAATACGTATAGTATACAGGCTGTTAAAAATTCGAGGGTCACCATTAAAATTTCAGGAATGGGAAGATATACAGGATTGGTTAAATTAGGGTAAAGTTGCGCATTTTCATGTTTAACAATATTCCGGTATAAAAATTTAAATTTTTAAATTTTAAGCTGTTTGGGATTATCCGGAAAAGACTAAAATTTTGCGACACAGTTTTCATTTTTTTAATGTTCATTTAAAGAGACATTTAAAAAAGTATATCACATTAGATTGCCACTTTTTCCCTTCAATAAAATAATATCATAAAGCTTAAAATTCGACGTTTCGTTTTATAGCCGCCATCATCATCCTTGTTGGTAAAATTTGTTGAAAAACCATCAAATGCTATTTTGCAATTAAAAATTCAAATACTATGATGACAATCCATCGATTTTTTTATTATTTACACTCCTCAAGTTTTTTTTTGATATAATTAGAGCTTTTTTCTTATTTTTATTAAATATTGAGGTTTGTTTTATTAGTACTTATATTTCTTGAAACGTATTTTTACTGTTATGATTTTTCAAAATAAAATAGTGCTATCTCGAGCTCATTTTTCTCTTTTCCTAAATTTTCACTTTTGTAATCGGTATAAACATCCAATATACTAATTACAAAAATAAACAAGGCTATTAAAGATGGGTCCAGATTTAATTCATTCTGAAAGCTGATGCCGCCAAGTACACAAAAATGATAACGTAAAGAAACCCTTTGTGAACAATGATTTATTGCAGCGAAAATATTTAACCCGACGAGTTTCTAGTACCACGCCACGTGGCACCGGTTTTATAGTAGGACAGAGGCGAAATAAGAGAATGTTTTGTAAGTAGGTGATAGGTGTTTTAATGCAATGTATTTTTTATTATTTATCTAAAAATATGTAATCAGGCTCTGTCCGAGGCTATGTGCATCCGAAAAGGTTTGTTTACTTTATATTTTTTTTTGTACTTGGCGGCATCGCTTTCAGAATGAATTAAATATGGACCCATCTATACCAAGGACAATTATAGTTTAGTGGAACTATAATTGCCTTTGCTATTACTTAAAAAGAAAACAAATGCGTACTTTTTAAAAAATGTACTACTCTCCTTAAAGAAAGCTACACAATCGTATTCGTCATAATATTCCCATTAAAATATGTTAAATATATGCATTTCGCAGTCATCATCGCATCGGTCCGATAAGCACGCATACTGGTGCTGCACCGATGAATTCCAAACACGTAGAAAACAAGTCGAAGCACTCATGGCACGCGTTTCGTCAAATAACAGCTGGTCATCTTTTGTATCTCGCTTTTGGATGACCGAGCACGCCAACACAACAGAAAAAGAAACAGTCTGGTGTTATGCTTTCTAAATATTTTGTTCCCTGTTTTATGTATTATAGATATGGTTTTTATTATAAAATTGACCTTATATTTTTTTTCATAGGTAAGAGATCAGTTTTGTAAATTTTTCCATGTATACCAAAATTAAAATATAAGGTCATAAAAATATGTTTAACAAGAGATTAATTAAAATAGTTACTATTTATGTACATAGTTCCTAGGCCAGTAATAAAATGGACTTTATAATAAAAATACTTTAAAAACCTTTTTCCACAACTGTTAAAGAAAATACCGTTTTTTTAATCGTTGACATGGAGTTAAAGCACTCCATTCTAGTACAGTACATAAAGTGTTAAAAAAGTAACTTTTTTAACACTTCAAGCTTTTTTCACACTTTGAATAAGTGTTTTGTTTCAATGCACACTACAATACACTTCACTTCACTTCACACGAATATTCATACCGCCATATATGAAAGCGACGCTTTAATCCAGCCTGTCAATGTCAGTTTACCAGAATGTTTTACATGCAATTTTTAAACATTTTGTCCAAAAAGGCAAAGTTACAATCATGAAACCATAAGGCTCAAACACATAATTCGGGTATTGGACTAGACAGGTTTCATGACTGTACTCCTTACGATTTTTGGCACAATGTTTAAAAATTGCATGCAAAACATTGTGGTAAACTTGAACCGACAAAAAAAGTGACGCGTTCTGCTTAGTTCTGGTTAGCCAAGTCCGACTCTCGAACCATTTGACATTGCCAGGCTGGATTAAAGCGCCGCGCCGCTTCCATATATGGCGGAATGAATTTTACTAGTAGACTCGTCAAAAGGAAACCCCTAAAAATGTGTTTAAAGTGTTCTTATTATAAAGTTCATTTTATCACTAGCCTAGGGACTAATACAATTTAGTAATTTACAAATTTCACGACATAAACTCCTTAAATTGTGACAAAAAAGATTAAACTTACTAAGGGACATTATACGGATAAAAAACGAATACACAATTGTTATAAGAAGGGAAAGATAATCGTTATGTTTAATATTTTACTAAAGCTTTATAAAAGTTATACATGTAACTGATCAGTTTTTTTATATTAAATTTTATTGCAAGTTACTTGAACAAACCTAAATAATTTTTTGAAAGAAGTGCACTTATTGTTATTGACTTTTACCTTTCAACATACTTATTTTTTTAACGCACTCGTGAAGAACAAGAAAACAGATATGATGGTAATAAATTTAAAATTATATACACGTACAAATAACATAGATATTTTATAAATACATACAATAGTTCTCTTAGAAAAATAAATTAATTTTAAAAGGGTTGGACAATTAATTTACAAGGTAAAAAAAAGAAAAATAATAATGATATATACGAAATCAAATTTTAAAGCCACAAATATATACAGTGTGTTCGGCTAAGTTCTCTCCATATGGGAAACTTTTTTATTATTTACTTTACGAAAAAGTTATTCTTTTTAAAAAGTTCTGCATGATCTAAAACCTAAAAAGCAATAATTAGATATGAATTTTTTTAGTAGAATACGAGGTATCTCCAAAAACATAAATTTTGTTTAAGAGGAGAGTACCCTTATTTTTGAAAATATCGAAAATTATTATTAAAAAAAATGTTTATAAATAAAAATAACTTTTAAATGTAAAAACTCATTTATGTTCAAGAAAAAAGTATTTTTTTTAATTTTTTATGATAAAACGACGAAAATTTAAATTTGTACATTTGTAAATACTTATTTGTGTAATATCTAAAGAAAGCTTAAGAACAGTCAAAACAGAGAAAAGTTAAAGAAAAAATTAAAGAAAAACATTTTTATTGTAAATAAACAAGCTTGTACATTTAAGAGTTATTTTTAATTCTAAACATTTTTCCTTAATAAAATTTTTCGATATTTTCAAAAATAATGGTAATTTCCTCTTGAGCAAAATTCACATTGTTTAATATATGTACCTCATATACTACTAAAAAATGAATATCTAATGATTGCATTTTAGGTTTTAGACCATGCAGAACTTTTTTATATAAAGAATAACTTGTTTTCGTAAAATTAATATTAAAAAAGTTTCCCATATGTAGAGAACTTAGGCGGACACACTGTATATGTGGATTCTTTTTTTTTTTTGTTTTATTTTTATATTAGAAACTTTTATTGTTGTTATTATATGATTGTTTATATTGAAGAACACAGATTTTACTAATAATAATTGTTAAACTATTCCTAGACTTTGTAACATATTGTTAATATTTAAACTTTAAACATCAGGTACCAAAACATCATTTTAAAGTAACAATGTGACTGTTACAAAGTAACTTAACATAAGTATTTTAGTTACATTCGTTGACATTGCTGCTTTTTTTAATTTTTGAAATGTACCAAAATTTTAATTTTGAACTCTACAATTTAATATAGAAAAATTAATTTTTACTTTCTTCCAAATTAGTTGTTACGTATTTCAAGAATATTTAATACCATTTTAAATTTCACTTTATACTAATTTTATCTATACCTACATACATACATACATGTATCTAAATAACAAAATTACACAATAATACATAAAACAAGGATTCAGCTATTACTTTTAATACCTGAAAAAAAAATATTTTAAAATAAATATTCCTGAATTACTTCAGAGTGTGTAAATATAAAGCTTATTATTTTATTTATTTTTTTCTTTATTTATTTATTTTAAATAAAAGTAAAGTTATAAAATATTTTGAAAACAATTAAATTATGTATGTTTTAGCAGCTCATACATTTTTGTTTTATATATTCACTCAACTTACTCAGAAAATATTTTTTTATGCACAAATTACCATTTTTTTCAAAACACTTTTTAAATAAACCGATTGACATTTTTTCGAAAAAAAATATTAGTTTTCATAAAAGTAAAAAAGAACTTAAAAGCATAGAAACAATATTAGATTAAATATAATAAATCACTTATTAAGTATATTTGTTTTGTTATTCAGTTCTAAGATTTGTCCATATTTTAATTTAAATTTAGAGTCATATGAAGACTGTTATGTTTTGCCAACTTTCTAATTTAAATAACGACATGTTAAGCCAATCTCATGTGCGAACAAAGCTAGTCAACAAAGACATATTAATTTCACATAAGATATCTTATCAAACCAAATAACGTCTTAATTGTGCGGAACGAGACGACAATATTTCACAAGTAAACCCGCTAAGAATTTTTCTATCTTATGCGACTATTAAAGTCTCTTTTAGGTAGAACAAAGCGGGGTCGCGAACACCGCGTTGCGCTAACCAAGTTACGCAACTCTTTGCGAAATCCTGTGCAGGGCATAAACGATACGATCTGTTCTTGAAAAATCAACCAGACAGGCATCCACTGCCAAGCATAAACCACCTTAACAGTTTAACAATACTGTTTGTACCAGACCAGAACAGAAGCACACCTGCCTGCCCCTACTATACTTTTAAGCCGCACTATTGGATCTCGGGCCGTTCGCAAGATCTGATTGGTCTGCCGGCACGTGGATACTTTGGTAGTGGGGACATACTTAATAACTACGTATCCCTCTTTCTTGCAGCAGAGTTAACCGAGCTTTCGTTCAGTGTTGATCGTTAGTTACCAAGCTGAGCGAGACGGTCGTGTTTACGATATTGTGTGTTTAAAACGTTTTTGGACTTTACCTTTATTTTTGGATTAAGTGACTTTTTTAGTTTTAAGTGAAGTGAATTATGCCGATTACTATTATGGCTAAAAACTACTCGCACTGTCCGTTAAAGAAACGGCCCATTGTGTTTAAAGAAGACGTTCCTGACGAGCCGGAAAACTTGTCTATGAAACCTGAGGATTTAAGCAGAACAGATCGTTTGGCCTCTGTTTCTCCACCATCGTCGCCTCAATCATCTCCTGATTCAAGATTATCTCCGGTCTCATCGATTTCAATTGATTCTCCACCAAGATCTCCTTCTTATTCTCCTCCGATATCGTCAGCCTTGCCAACAAGCTACTACCCCTCACAACCTATCAAAGTTGAATCTCGATTACCCACATATCAACCTCCAATCAGTCCAGAATATGCACCTCAAACATGGCATAGAAGTGTTGCACCCATTTACCATCCTTATTACCCAGTTTACCCACATTATCCTCACGAAAATGTATATTTGACACCAAGTCCGTCATACAGTGATAGTTCTTTGTCACCCCCACATCACATGCAACAGCCTCTTCAACCACTGGCTTTGAGGCCGACAGTTTACTCATCGATAGATCAAAGTTCGTTAAGTCCAAACAGCTCGACGAATTCACCTCCACCAATGGCATTAGGATCAGCGGAAGATCTTTCAGAGAAAAGAAAACAAGGTGTTAGACATCAGTGTCCTGATTGTGGAAAAAGTTACTCTACCTTTTCAGGACTGTCTAAACATCGTCAATTTCACTGTGCCGCGGGTGACGGACCTAAAAAAACATTCAGTTGCAAATATTGTGAAAAAGTGTACGTATCTCTTGGAGCTTTGAAAATGCACATCAGGACCCACACATTGCCATGTAAGTGTACCATCTGTGGAAAAGCATTTTCCAGACCTTGGTTATTGCAAGGTCATATTCGTACTCACACAGGAGAAAAGCCATTTTCCTGTACCTACTGCAACAGGGCTTTTGCCGACAGATCAAACCTTAGAGCTCACCTTCAAACACATTCCGATGTTAAGAAATATTCTTGCACATCCTGCAGCAAGACGTTCTCTAGGATGTCTCTCCTCACCAAGCACACAGAAGGAGGCTGCACAGCCTCAAGTCCCATGTTACTACATCCAGTGGAAAAAATGTATTAGTTCGTATTTTTCTTTTAGTTTTGTTAAGTATTGTTAGAAATATTTTTTCTCAGCGTTTGTGCTGTGATGTATCATTCATTGTCTTTTATTTTAGTAGTAATATTTAAAGAAATTTAGATATTGCCTCTAACATAATTTACTTGTCATAATTACGGACATGTTTACATTAACAAAGAAGATCATCACAGAACACTTTATTTGCATTTATTAGCAACATTCCTTATTTCGGTTCCTCTCAGTTACACAGTATTTATTTTATTTTTAAAATTTTGCGAATAGTGCCTTTTATAAAGACTGATAATCTGAAAATTGTACAAATTTGAGAAGTGAATCTTGTAAAGTTAGTTTTAGGTAAATTTAATATATTTTTGTAGATATATATGATCTGTAAATCGTATTCCTCATATACATATGTATAGGTATACAAGCCGCTAGGTTGGGCTAGAATCTGTGTTTTATAGATCTTAGGAATACGGTTCACATTGTTTTCTAGTCAATTGAAGTGTAGTCACTTCTATAATGTTATTTTTTTCTATGCCATTGTATAGATTGCCTTATTTTAGTCCTTTTTAAGCCATATACAGGATTTTATATTATTTAATAAAAAGTGTTATCCATTTTTTAAATTTGTGTTTAATTTTTTCCTTTATATAAAAAAAAATCCATACGAAAAGAGAAAACAAAAAAAAAATGTTTAGTATAAAAAGGAGTAAAAATTTAGCAGATTAAGAAATCTGTTTCAACTTATTTTTTATCAATACTTACACATTTATAAATAAATAAAGTGTTGGTCTAGCAGAAAACATTATTTATGGCAGTATTAGTAAAAGGTAAGTATACAGAAAATTTACAGTATTTGTTGCTGTTGCTCACTTTTACTCTTGTAATTATTTGTAATATTCTTGAATGGCAAAGATCTGCAATTTTATATTTTATTTTTGATTTATTTTTTAATATTTTCATTAAAATCTTTTAAAAACCTGTTTTATCTGAGGAATTAACTAACACATACTTTTTATAAATATATTTTATACTTGATTTTAGCAAAATATATATATCGTTCTCAGCTCACTTTCACTTGGAGTAAATATTAAAATTTACTGAAATAACTACCCAAAGGTTTATAGTTTTTAATAAAGGACATAAATCACTATATTAAGAAATTTGTATCATCTTAAAAACAAAATAATAACTCCTTTATTCATTCTTTTATTTCTTCTTTAGGCAATTTTACTATTATTAGCTTTCTATAGGATTACTAAATAGGTAGTCACTATAATCTAAAAGTAATAATCAGTTAATAAGGTTGAAAGTACTTAACATAGCATAATTTATATATTATTCTTGACTAACCAATTGTACACAATTTAAAAAACTCTAATTTAAAGAAAAAAAAATGACAATAAAACAAAGTGAAAGTAAATTCCATTTGGGCAGATTTTTATATAAATATTTACAGAATTCACAGAACTAAGGTAAATGACGTTAAAATGTAAAAATATTTTACCCAAATTTTAATATATTTTTTCCTAAATCAGCAACTCATTCTTTTAGAAATGTTATATATACTTTACGCTTACAATTTGGATGTCCACATTCAAAGAAAATAGAAATAGCTTGTCATCACTTATTGTAACATTTTAATATAAATTTTCTTTTAAAAATCTTTATTTAAGTATTTACCGTAGTATCTTTTCTAAATACCATACAAATAAATTGAGATAGAATAAAAAACAATAACATTTACTATTGTTTTAATTTAATTATGCTACATTTATTAATACAAACTCTTTTTTTTTAAGTAATGAAAAATTAAAGTTTATGTAGTAGTACATCTTTAAAAATTTAGATTGTAAGAAATGTGTGAAGAGCGTTTTTTTTTTTAATTTATATTTTGTATTAGAAAAATCAGATTCAAAAAAAAAAAGCAATAAAATTGAAACCCGAAAAATGAGTTCTTCTGACATTTAGAAACTAAAAGTTAAATAGCAAAAACTACGTAGAAATATATTTGGTTCTCCGACAAGACATACATTGAATACCAAGCTGGTGTCGCCATCTACTCATCTAGAGTGCGTTCATAAATAAAATGTAAAAGTAATCCTCTGTACTCTGTAAAGGAATTAAAGATGACATTTGAAATGTATACATGTACATTGTAAAAGCAATTTTTGAACGCTACTCAGGAAATGAAATGTACAATGTCCAACTTGTAACCTGGCATGTAACGGAAAATAATAAAAATGTTTATCTATTTATTTATAAACTAATATAAATTACAATTTTAATATACTATAAATAAATTTATAAACAAATCAGTACTTATTAATGCAATATATTTAAAAAAACTGTATGTTTGTGTTTTGTATAAAGATATCCTTATTTTTAAATTTGAAAAAGTTTGTAGGTGTTGTTTGTGGTTTGGAGAAAAAGTTAGTAGCTAAATAAAAAGAGCCTAAAAATGAACAAAGGTGTTCTGACAACCATAGTAGCATCAGCAAAATATTATTTTTTTAACTTTTAAATCTAAAATTGTAAAAAATTTCGTTTGTTTCCTGTTCTTTTAAAAGACAAATATGAAATGCGCAAAATCGAGTAAATTGTTACCGCGCTCGTGAGCACGGTATAGAATGTAATACAGAGTTACATTTCCAGATCATTTTGGAACGCTGTAAGACAGAAAGCAGTGTAATAAATAATACATTTAGGAACGACCTTTGTAACTGAAATGTAAGAAATGAGTACTTTCTAATGATTTATGAACGTAACCCTACATATAATATTTTTACATTTCAATCAAAATATTAGATTCCTAAAATTAACATAAACAGTCTGTAAGTCCAACATGCATAAAATTAATAAACAAAAATAAAAGATTTTATTTTATTTATACAAATATAATATTTTAATTAAAAAAACTTTCCTCATATCACCCCTTATAAAACCTTTTGTAAAGTTTTTTGTAAAAACTTTCTCACTCCTTTTACTTTATTTTTAACAAAAAAACATATTTTTGATTCTTACAATTTTAAAAATTTTGGTCTTGATTATACAGTATCTCCACGGATGTATTTTAAAGTAGGGCAAACAGAACCAAAAATTTAAATGTTTACGAAAGTCCTTTATGGCAACTGCTTTTTCTTCTTAATAAAAAACAAGATTCACGTTGAGAAATTTGTTTTGTTTTGTACAGGGGCCTCAAAAACTACAACAATGTGAAAATGAACCAAGACAAAACTGAATTTATTTGTAATACTTTAGCAAAATGTAAAAAAATGGTTTTTAGAATTGAATAGGGATTACATATCTGAAATTTCACATGAAAATAAACCAATTTTATTTAGTGTTCATTTTTTTTAAATTATGTTTTACCCCTTCCTAATGTTATTTACCTAGTTTTAATATAACAGAATAATTAATCTTAAAGTTTGTCAAATACATTTAAATACAAAAATGTATAACCAGTAAATTTCGTAAAAAGGTAAAAAACATTTTTGTTTATTATAATATTATATAAGTGAAATTTCAAACATCAGATCCTCATTTAATTTAAAAACATTTTTAATTTGAGCTTTAGCTAAATTAGTAAAAATAAAGGTATTCTTGTCTTGGTCCATTTTTATATTTTTAAAGTTTTTGGAGCCCATGTCCAAAACAAAACAAATTTCTTAACGTAAATCTTGTTTTCTTAAGAAGGAGAAGTTGGAAGTTGGACCTTAGACCTTTACAAATAATATACCTTTTATTAAGACAAACATAGTTTAAATAATAATATCTACAGGGTGGCCCCTAAGTAATGGGCCAAAATTTAACTTAAGAATTGCGACGTTAAAATATTCCGATTTAACCAAACTTACCTTAGTACCAAAGTTAATATTAAGTGAGATATAGGGTGTTGAAGTTGAAAAAATATTTTTCAATTTTTTCGATAATATTTAATACGTTTTGGGTATGAAAATAAAACTCGGTATTTAGGGGTTTTCTGACATAAGCTATTCATATCTGATAGTAATTTTTAGGTGCTAACCAGAGGACGCTACCTTACACTACTTGGTTTCTCAAAAACGTCACAACTTTTTGAGCTTCTTTGTAATAGTACCGTCCAAGTAAAATATTAAACTTGCCAATGCTTTTATATAAAATTAATAGTTTGAAAAACTAAAAAACACGCTTTTATATGCAACCGAACTAAAAATTAGAAAATAATTTTTCATTAAAAAAATATTGTAACTTCATAGTAAGAGCGTGGGGTGCTTAATATATTAAATGTTATAATTATTATATTTGCCAATATCTATGATGGAAAAGTTATGGAAAAATAGTAAAATGCACCTACGCTTTTTACTATGAAGTTACAATATTTTTTTAATGAAAAATTATTTTCAAATTTTTAGTTCGTTATATCAATTAATGTTTTAAAAATAAATGCTCCAGTTTATTCACTAAAAAATTTTATCGCCATTTTTTCAAAATTAGCAAAGTTTTTCAGATTGACTTTTGAAAATAACCTTATATAAAATTTTATTAAATTCGATTCAGATCGAACTCTTTGAAATTGCCGGTGGTTGGTACCACTGAGACGTACAGGTGACAGATGACACTTGGTGGTATCAAGCAGTGGTTATAATAATAATATAATGGAATTTTTTTTTCCTGGCGATCCAAAGCAGGATAACGGGATACTGTTTGCAGATTATTGCACTGTCATGGGTCCCTAATACGTGTACAAAGTTTCAAAGAAATCGAATAGCTGGAAGTTGGTTAAAATTAGGCTCAAAGATTCCGTTACATAGATAGCCAGATGGATAGATAGATTGATAGATAGTTACAAACCCAAGTTAATAAAGCGTGTTAAAAATAGTATAATTTATAAATATCGCTCTATGCAACCGTTTTCTAGATATTCCGCCATTAAGTTATTTAAGTGCAACCCAAAAATGTCTTTAAAAACAGGGTATTAGGTATAACTACAACCACCTTTTAATAAAAGAATAAATTAATGTAGTTATCAATAAACTTTTTGGTTGCACTAACCAACTTAAATACAAATATCTTGAACATCTTTTTGTGTAGATAACATAGGAGAATTTACTCACTTACTTAAATGGTACGTACAGAGTAGCACAAAACAGTTGGAACGTTTTAGAGAAATTAAAAGTAGCGTAGGTGGCGTCCTCTAGTTAGCACCCAAAAATTAACATAAGATTTGAATAGCTCATGTCAAAAACCCCTAGATACCGAGTTTTATTACAATATTCAAAATGAATCAAATATTATTAAAATAATTTGAAAATATATTTTGAACTTTAGCACTCTGTATCTCAGCTTTGCTACTGAGGTAAGTTTACTAAAATCGCAATATTTTAACGTCACAATTCTCTAGGTGAATTTTGGCCCATTATTTAGGGACCACCCTGAATAAATGTATATAAAATTTCTTATTTACCGTTTAAAAATTTTGGTTTTAAGTTTCTATGAAAGTGTAAGGCAGCGTACAGACGGGTGTAATGTAACCTGCAATGCAACTCAACAAGATTTGCACATTCGTACGGTTGCGCTGGAACGTTCGTCGCGATCCATACAGGTGTCGGTTTTTGCACGAATGCAAAAGCTTTTGATGTGAGTTCGCAATATCCCGTTTAGAAGTATTTGAGTGTTGTTGCAAGAAACAATGGAAAACGAAGTTAAAATGTGAATGCGGAGAAAAAATAGTTTAGTTAATAATTAAATGTTATAAAGAAAGATCAATGTTGTAACAACATTTCTTTTATCAAATAGCTAAGGTTTTATTAAGTCGACGACATCTTTTGGTTTTCCGTTTTTTTCTCTACCTAGTAATATGTTAAAATAAAAAAGAGCTCTACAATCTTGTTGGTCTACAAGTTCGTTTCAAATGCGGTTAAGCTCTATTTCCAGAGTAGGTTGCAGCAACGAAATTAAGACCCTTTGATGCATTGTTGCATGTTACGTTGCATGTTGCGTTGCACGTTGCATACGTCTGTACGCGGCTTAAGAGCAGATGATTCATAATTAAAAATAAATTTAAATTTAAATAAGGCAGCCATAACTTCGTACTTAGGTGTTACTTTTTATTCTTAATAATTGTTTTTTTTTATTTGATTATTTTTTTTTATAAATGCAATTAACTTATAACCGCATTTCCATCTTTTTGACTCTACCCTGTATATCATTAAAATTTTAATGAAACTAACTAATGCAAATATAATTTAAAGAAGTTTACCGTTTGTTGCACTCTTAGAGGACCATACTGTATATGTATTATTTTAAGTTTTAAGAAACAGTTTCTCTATTAAAACAAATAAATGCATATGATCGCATGCATAGAAAACCTTTCTGTATTAAAATATTAGTATGTTTATTATTCATCAATACCGATTGTTTTGTATTCCACCATAAGTCAAAGGCCAGCATTAATTTTCTTGGCTGGTGCCAAAATCTCCACCTGCCTACGCGTCATTTATATGAAAACAATAACCTGAAGATGGAGCCGCAGAGTAAAAAGCAGGGCCGGCTAAGATTTAGAAGAAGAAATGAATTTTTTCATTTAAGGTAGTTAAAATAAAGTTATATTTCTTCAAAATAAACTTAGTATATTTAAAGGTAATGAAAATTAAAATGGGAGCTGCATGATTTAACCATTAATTAACAGTTTATACCATCTGTAGTTACGCCTACCATTCCTTTTTCACGTCTAAAAAGGATTGCCAATTAAAAAATAATAGTCAGACAGAGAAGTGTCAATTTGTCATCTTGTTGCGATTGTATTTTTCACCTATAGTCTGGTCAACATGTACCTTTTGAGTAATTTTTTTATATATTCTCCGAAAATTACGATCGAGGTGTCATTCGATTCGAAATCATGTATAGATAGTTTAAGGAATAGTCCCAAATGGTGCCGATAAAAATTACTAAAGTGATAAACAATAAACGAAAAAAAAGTGTTTGATTTTTTCCAATATCTCAAAAACTATACAAGATATTTGAAATTTAAAAATGATTTATAAAGAGTAAGAAATGTCCTAAAAAAGTTAAACCTCCCGGAACTGTATCTTTGAATATTTATAATTTTTCAGAGCCCCGAAAATAGCGCTAAAAGCGAGCAGTCTGACTTCCGCGCGTAGTCCGTTACTCGAATACGGCAACAAAAAAAATATTTTGTCATATTGAATTCAATATGAAAATTAAAGAATAAAAAAAAATTGGCACAATTAGGATACATGAATAAATAATTATACGTCAGCCAAACATTTTTTATTCCCATTTTTCCAGTAGTAATTCATTAGTTAATTAACAACTTTCTTTTTAATTGTATGTTAACATAAAAAGCCCGATTATTATTAAATTACAACCCTGAGATTGTTTTCATGTTGTTAAGTCATTTTAAAGAGGTATGAAAATAGATCCCCGTTAATTTTTTTTTAAATTTTTTTACTTTTTATTAACAATAAAAGACTGCAAAAAAACACAAATTGTTTGTAAGCTGTGGGTCCGTCTGGTTGACGCAACCCCATGGACGTAAGCAGACAGGCACTTTCTCAATATGCCGAGGCAACTAGTGCATGGCGGTTTACATCCTGCCTTTGTTTCTACGGTCTTGGGTTTACCCTAGTAGTGATGGCACACAAGTTGGTACTGTAATATGTTTGAGGATGTCCGTGACTGTTTTTAAATTATTATGTAGTTTTTAAAATTACACCTCCTTAACTTTTTATGGTACAAAACAAAAAAATAAATATCATTTTAGTTGTAGTTAATTCTTTAGTTTTAGGTAATAAGCTTCCGCACTCTGTAAATCAGTAAGAAGAAATGAAGGAAAGGAGTTCCTTTCTGGTATTTCTTTTGTCTTTTCCAGAGTGATACTGTTTCGTTGCAGTTGCAGGGGGTATCTTGGTTATTATTTGACATAAAGACTTGCAGTTTTCACGAAATACTGCTTTACGTTTGATAAAACAAAGATGAAAAGCACTAAAATATTTTTTTCATGGCCCTCTTCGTTTCTGACATAAGGGCAAATTCATTTCTTCTATATCTGGACCCCTCGTATTTCAGTTGTCTTGCCTTTGACACAACCCTAAGTAGTAAACTGATGTTAGTAGACATTTTACTGTAAGAACCCAATGGTGTGATTGTTTTGTTTGAATGATAAATTACATGAGTTTAATGGAGAATTGCGAAAACCGTAAGTCTCTATCTCAGATAAAACCATGATACTCTGCAATTGCAACGAAATCAGGACTACCTGTACAGACAAGAAATAGAAAGGAAATTTCTTTTCTCTCTATTTCTTCTTTCTATTGAGTTACAGAGTGCGGAAGATTATTACTTATTTAAAAACTGGAGAATTGCGAAACCGTAAGTCTCTATCTCAGATAATAACCAAGATACTCTGCAATTGCAACGAAATCAGGACTACCTGTACAGACAAGAAATAGAAAGGAAATTTCTTTTCTCTCTATTTCTTCTTTCTATCGAGTTACAGAGTGCGGAAGATTATTATTTATTTAAAAACTGGAGAATTGCGAAAACCGTAAGTCTCTATCTCAGATAATAACCAAGATACTCTGCAATTGCAACGAAATCAGGACTCCTGTACAGACAAGAAATAGAAAGAAAATTTCTTTCTCTCTATTTCTTCTTTCTATCGAGTTACAGAGTGCGGAAGATTATTACTTATTTAAAAACTGGAGAATTGCGAAAACCGTAAGTCTCTATCTCAGATAATAACCAAGATACTCTGCAATTGCAACGAAATCAGGACTCCTGTACAGACAAGAAATAGAAAGAAAATTTCTTTCCTCTCTATTTCTTCTTTCTATCGAGTTACAGAGTGCGGAAGATTATTATTTATTTAAAAACTGGAGAATTGCGAAAACCGTAAGTCTCTATCTCAGATAATAACCAAGATACTCTGCAATTGCAACCAAATCAGGACTCCCTGTACAGACAAGAAATAGAAAGAAAATTTCTTTCCTCTCTATTTTTTTTTCTATCGAGTTACAGAGTGCGCAAGATTATTACTTATTTAAAAACTGCAGAATTAACCAAGTAAAATGATATTTTTTTTTGTTTTGTACCATAAAAAATAAAAGTTACGGGTAAGGTGTAATTTTATAACTTGACACCCGATTCTTAGAAAACAGTCACGGACATTCAAATACCTTAAAACAGTACCAACTTGTATACTTGCTTATATTAAAGAAAAACTTTTGACGGCCCTGAAATGAAGACACACCTTGCGACGACCGAGCTCTCCTTGAATTTACATATGCCCTATTAGTGTAAAACAAAACGTCCCTGTTAAGTAACCATAACAGTACACTATTGTTACATGTATTTTTTCTTTGTATTAATACCAGAGTCGGGACGTGTTTAAAATATTTGCTTAAAAATTATTTTTATTGATTCTTTTTATAAAGGCAAGAAAAAAAAATCTGTGACATCAACAGTCAATTAGGCGACAAACACGGATTATAATATATTTTTTCTACGACTGTATATATATATATATATATATATATATATATATATATATATATATATATATATATATATATATATATATATATATATATATATATATATATATATATACTACTTGCTATGATTCCCGGCTTCGCTAGAGTTGATATGAGACCCAGTTTCTTCTTTAATTTTATTAAAAAAACTACAACACCAAAAATGGCCAAGATTCACGGCCCTGTATTTTTCTTAAGCAAATACAATATGGTATTTTTTAAAGAAAATGCTACCAAATTGGCAAGAAATATTTGTTTCTTTGCTATTTAAATTATTCAATTGGTAAAAAATAGTGACTACGCAATACTGTGCTTTATTGACTATTGTCTATGGGCTTTCTAATTTTAATTTACCCTTTGTTACACCCTAATTTAATAGTGCTTTATTACCTGAAATAAATACCGACCAAGTTTTATAACATGCATAGGTAAGAATTTCTACCTGAAACACAGTATTAATAGCATAATCCGTTTAATATAGTTTTAATAGAATTATTTCTTGAATTAATTTAATATTAATAATTTAAAAATATATCTATAAAAATGATTATAAAAAAATAAAATTCTGGGGTCTGTTGCGCAGTGGCGTGGATAATGTCATTTCCTGGGGAGTCATGAAATGGATAAACTGTCGTTTTGTTTGTCAAAATTACAAATCAGGCTTAAAACTTTTGAAAAAAAAGGCCTTTATCTTTAAAAATCCATATTTACTTGTTTTATTTGTACTAAAATATGTAAAAAATATTTTATTTTGCATAAACTACCAAAAAAATGTCTTCCAACTTACAAACCTCACTTCACAACCTTATTTTTAATAACCCAAAAAATATTTTTAAACCTTCTTGGGGAGGTAATTACCCTCTGTACCCCCTTCCGTATCTACTCCAGTGCTTTTGCGTTGTAAAGTATAACTTTCGTTTAATATGGTAAATTTAAATTTTAATTTATTAAGTAAATAAAAAGCATTTTTTTCTCCCACACTTGAAAAAATGTGAGGTATAACAACAATATTTTATTAAACGCAGTCTAATATTCCAAAAGGATATTTATATGCGGAAGTTGCTAATAAAAAGTAACTACAAAAATAAAAAAACCAGATTAATGAACGATTACTTAAATAAGGCAATTACCTGCTAAATACCTTTTCACTCTAAAAACAACTTTGTGCAAAAAACGAAGCTGGAAACAAGTTGCAAGAGTTATTAACTACCTTAACCTTTTTAAAGTTAAAGATACCTAATTATCTTCCCCTTTCTTTGACCAGACCTAGTAGATCGTTAGTTCACTTTAAAAAAATGGATTAAGTTTACTTGCTATATTTTAAGCAGTTAATATAGAATAAACGTTGATCATTTAATGGTATAATTACAAGATTACTTTAGTCGGTTGAATTGTTTTATGTAAAGACCCATACATAACCAAACCTAGTCCTACACATATTGGATTAAAGTTAAAATGAATAATTTAAACCAAAAACGACTGTTTTAAAGCTATAATATTTAACAAAATAAAATTTAGGCTTTGTCTCAAAGAATTTACACAAACACATGTCAAAAATTTCTCAAAGGAGCTTTATTCAATAAATTTTGTTTGATATAAATCGCCCAATAACACGTACTTTTAATGGCATAAAACCTATTTATCATGGCCAGAGTGTACTAAACTCTGTCCATGTTCCATGTGCAAAATTTTAAACCGTGACCAATGCGTGATATCCATAGATATCCTACATTTATATTCGCAGTGACAAAAAGCATTTTTCGGATTTTTACGACCTCGCGCAGTAAACAAATCTAGGGTGAACGAACATGCTCACTTAAAAGCCGTGGCAAAATACAACTTGGTAACTTGGACAAAATATAAGTTACTCTCTACTATTTTATATGAATAACTAGTCTACCTTGGGAAATAGGTTTTATGTTATTGAAAATATGTGTTAAAACCCTTTCCTTTGATTTGGGGGATGGTCCACTCTGGCAATTGTGAGCAAATTTTAAAATCATGGAGTTTTTGCAAAGAACTCCTTCCCTATTTGTAAGTTACTTACGTAAAAATTTAAATTTTGGGTAAACCATCCTTATCGCTAATACTAAAACGTTTTGAATTTCAATTAAAATAAATTATTAGCAAATTTATGAGGTTTATATGGCGCCTAGTCTACGCCTATCCACATCTGAAATCTTCTGCAGTATAACAATGACTATGATATTGTGTATAGTAGAATAGTCAATAGACCATATTAGATATGCTGCACATGTTGATAGCATTAATTTCATAGAACATTCAAGTATCTCTGCAGACAGTATGCAATTGTATTTCAATTAGGGATTTTTTAAATGATAGTTATTACCTTTTTTATATAAAAGTGTCATAAATAACAATAAATAGTTTTTCCAATTTTTTTTTGTAGGTGAAAAGAAGAATAGGCACCTCAGGCCCTAAATTCGTTTGTTTAACATTAAAAAAAAATATATTTATGTAAACCTGCTTTTTTCCCTATTTGCTTTGGCAATTACAGTATGTCATAAAGCGTATTTTTATTTCTAATAGCATTAAAAACTGAAATGCAAACATGTTTATTATTTAGTTTAAAGTGCATTCCAATTAAAACAAGCTCACTTACTTGAGCCCAGAATAAAATGTAAAAGAGGCTCAGGTCCGGAAACCGGGATGGCCATTTTGTTGGCTATTTGGAGGTGGTGGTAGATTAACATCAAATATAAAGGACCAATGATAAATCTTAAATGGTAATTGGATCAAAACTAATATTTTCTGAGTAAAGATATTAAACAGGTAGATCTTAAATAGGTAACAGAGGATATTATTTGGAGGTGATGGTCGACTGACCTTTAATATAAAGCGCCAGACAAGAAAATAAATAATTAGGCCTGTTAAAGTAGAGTCAGTTAAGACTTTTCTACGACAGTCCTTAATAACAGCTCCGATTTTGATATTTTTTTAAACTTTTTTTGTACTATTCAAAATCAGAAACTTCTCAAAGGGGGAAAATATTTATTTGATTGTTTTAACAATATATATGTTATTTATACAGGGTGTACAAAAACCCTTCCAACAAACTTTAAGGGGTGATTCTCCATTAGAAAAGAAAAAAATTATAAACATATGTATGTCCTAAAAGACCTACTTTCGTAACTACAGGGTGTTAAAATTTAAAAATATAATCGTTTTCTCTTTAATTATAACTTTTATACCAGTTCAGATATTTTAAGAAAAATTTGGAGAGCACCCAAATAAATTATTAAACCTAGAGAAAACGATAATATTTTTTACTAGTGTCGTCTGTGAGGTATATACGGTAAATATTTTTAGAAAAACTAGTACGCCATTGCGCCTTCCTAAAAAATATGTATTTTAATAAATTTTTGTTAAATTTAAAAAATACATATATTTTAAACCTATACGGTTTTTGAGTAAATAAATCCAAGACATTTTTTGGAACGGTCATTTAATATTGCTAATATCTAACTTTACAGTAAATAATTACCTTTCCTATAAATTATTTAAATAAAAATTAATCTCCTACACAAGAGATTGGTCAGTATATCAATGTTTTAACTTTTAATAAATATAGCGATTGGTAAAACAAAGTACTCTTAACATGACGACCATATACTATAAATAAATAGGGATTTGACCATGTCAGGAAATAATTTTTATTTTTACGCAAAAACCATATATCGAATAAAAAAGTCAAGCGACCCAATTTGTTTAAATCTTACCAAGAATCTATTTTTTTTTGTGAAAATGCAGTGGCGTACCATTTTTTTCTTAAAAATATTTGCATTCTTTGATGCTTAGGAGCCCTCGACTAAAATTTCCCAAAAATATTTAAACCGGTATAAAAGTTATGATAAAAGAACCATTATTTTTCTTAACACCCTTTAGTTCCGAAAGTGGTACGAACTTTCATGACAAAGAATCACCCTTAAAGTTTGCCTGAAGAGTTTTGGACACCCTGTATAAAGAAAAATATATTTTTTAAACAATACAAATAACTATATTTCCCCCTCTGGGAAGTTTCTAATTTTAAATAAAATAGAAAAATAAAAATAATTAAAAAAATATATCAAAATTGGCGCTGTTATTGAGAACTTTCTACGATTGGCTGTTTTACATTTCATTAACTGGACTATAATAACTGTTCTGAAAAAATACATATTGGCAGGATAAAGATTTAATAGGTACCAGGAGATATTTGACGTCTCGTTGAGTAACCAGGTTTTTATTTTAAAATATTTTTAATTTCTAGCTTTATTTTGCGTGACATGCATCATGCACGCTTTTCTTCAATAAAATGTTTTTTGGATTTTAACACCTCAGATATGTAATTATGTCGTTAAGTGTAAAAATTTTCTTTTTTTTATATATCATCACCTTTAACTGGAAAACCATCTATCTCAATTTTTAATTAAAAACTGTGATGCCACCTTTGGCCCCTATAAAATAGGCAATCAAAATGGCATCAAAACAATTTTTTTAATAAAAACTGAAGTCAGGTGGTTTTACAATTGAATCAACCAATAAGCAATGTGATTATAATGACATCTGTCGTCTATTTTATACGGCTAAAGATGGCATCGCAGTTTTTATTAAAACTGGAGATAGGAGGTTTAACTAATTAAGGTGACGATATTTTTCTTGAGTATCTCTTATTGATCTTTTGGCACAAAACCAAAAATGCATTACACCCTTTCTGATATAGACTAAAAAGCTTAAAAAAACTGCTTTACGTTGTATTTTTGTTTCATAGCTAAATACACATCTTGCGCATTTTTTTCAATTTTGTAGATTAAAATGGATAGTTTTCTTGACACTACTAATGGTAACTAATAATGCTAGTCACTTCAACTACCTAACTTCTTCTATTAGGCGGAAAAACAATCTGGTAAAACTTGGGTTTTAAGAGAATAAACCCTTGTATTAAGCTCACCGGGGTCACCACATATCATATTTGCCATTTATAACGTATATACTGTGTCAATAACAATCCTAAACTTAGCAGACCTGACACATTCATAGAATCTGGATTGTAATCACGCAATTTATAATGTGTACCTAAATATGTACTTAATATGCTACATTTGACTTATTTAATGTGTAGAACACTAAAAGGTAAATATTATACAAAGAATGCTGGTATGTAAACCACTGGCGTAACAAATTTAATTTTTGACTGTTAAGAAAAGAGCTTTTGTTTTTCATGTAACACCAGGTCCCTCTCCAGTGTCATTTTTCACTTACCTCATAGGACTTATTAGAGTGGCTGTACCAGATTCATGGTAATTAAAAAGGAAAGCAGAAGTCTCTTACAAGAACAACTACCTACCAGTACTAACCAGGACCTCTCCAGTGATGCATTTCGCCTTTCTTTTTGGAATTATCAAACTGGACGTTCCGAGTCCATGGTACTGACGCATGGGCAAGGAAAAAATTACGTCTGAACTATCTGAAATAGCACGACGTGAATTTATAGGTAATAAATAAATAATTAGTATATACCCGTCGATGGCCATAAGTCCTAGCATATACACCAAAAACACGAAAACACATTTTTTCAAGAAATTATTATTTATCGAGCTATAATCATTTTAACGTTTAAAAAAAATAAAAAGTAGGCAATTAGGCCCAACTTAACCATTTAAATAATAAATCAGTGGCTGTTGGTGATGGCCAATTTGGTGGGCACATCCGTACCATTGTTAAATATACTTTTTTTTATTGTTGATTATTATAGTCTATAAAATTACTTTAACCCGTTATTTATTTTACTATTTTACATATTATAACTAAAAATAAAAGAATTACTGATAATAAGATGCCTCTATAGAATTTTAAACATTGGTTTTTAGTTATGGTGCGGGTGTTCCCATCAAATTGGCCATCACCAGCCGCCACTGTAAATAATGTATAACAATATGAAAAATTTTACATGATGTATATTTTTATGGAATCCTTGAACTTTTTATAATAATTGTGGAGTAAGCGACTTGACAATTTTGAATTTATAAATATATTTTTAATCCCCAAAAATTTTTGCACACTTTTCCTGTATGGTCTCTATATATTCAAGACCTAGATGAGCCTGGTCTAAGTCTAATTAAGAAATAAACATATATTCTTTTTTTTTTACAGGGTGGTTTAAGTAATGAGTCCAAATTCATTTTAGAATTGTAAAGTCAAAATAATGCAATTTGACTAAACTTACCTTAGTACAAAAATTATTATAATTGAGATACAGGGTATAAAAATTTGTTTTAATTAATTTTATGATTTAATTTAGAAAAAATTGGCACTTCATTGTTTTAGAAATAACTGAAAACAGCTGAAAACATTTAAAAAACGGACACTTCAAATTAAGGTTATAGAGAATTTTCTTAAAGTATTTTAGGGTTATTATTTCCTAAGCTGATAATGTTAGTTTTAAACAGTGCCTTAATATGCCCAATGCCCAGACATAATTTGATTTTAATAGAGAGATATGGGTGGTGCTGTAACGTCATGCGGTATTAACGTAAGCACTATTATGACAGTTAAGTTATGCGCGATTCGATTTTCACCGTCGCTGGTGGTAATAACGTTTCCACATGGAGTAATTTGCGGGTTGATAACGCCGCGTGCTATTTATAATAGCGAATAGAATTGCCATGCGCGCAATATTTTTCTTTTGTTTTTTTAAGGTTATATTATTTGCCTCGACGATTTCTTGCAAATATTTTTGTAATAGAGCCACAGAATAAAAGTTAAACTACTAATCTTTAATAAAGTCTCTAGCTTTTTTATTTTTGGATCAATGCTTGCAGGTGGAAAAGAAACGAAAAAGTTTAAGATTTTCGGCCGACAAATGACCTTTTTGGCTTTCTGAAAGAATATCTTAGTCAAAATTCATCTGGAAAAGTGGGAAAAATTTACAGTAAAATGTGTTTAAAATAACGGGAAAAACTTTTAGTATCTTGCAACATTAAAGGATAATTTGCTTTTTAAATTTGTAAATCTCGCAGACAGGTGTAATTAACCGTCTCGTAATACGGTGTCTTCCATATCTCTAAATACAAACAAACACCAAATACCGTATGCGGTATTTAAATAGCGCCTTACGTAAATAACGAACGTAGGCGGTAAACTACAAAGTACCCACACTCTCATTAACTAAAAATCCAGAAGCGTAGCTACCGCCGTATCAGCCGAATCAATGATACGGTGCCCCTAGGCTACAGGGGGCCCCCAAAGGTGTAAGCAAAAAAAAATTGGTGCTGGAAAACTGTAAAACTGCGGCTAAAGTGGAAAAGTAGGACCTTTTTTTTTTTTTTTGGTCTGCAATGCTGAAATAAACAAAAAACATTGTTCTCTGGAAAGGGAGGAGTTTTTTTTTCTGGTCGTCAAAAAGTTTCTTTTGGGTGATATAGGGCCCCTTCAAGGCACGCTACGCCACTACTAAAATCCTAAACAAAATTTTCATTTTGACTCGAGTCAAAGTAAGTAATTACAAGTATTTTTAAATTTTTGTTGTTTACTTTTTACATTTGATATTACAATTTTTAAATTTGGCTCCAAAATATCAGTCACGTAATAAATGCAAAACCATAATGTTCTTAGAACATGCAAAATAAATAGTTTTTTTTTATATATATTTGATGTGAACAAAAATTAAAAAATTGTTTCGTTGGTAGCACAGTAAACAGAGTCTTTGATCTCTAAGCCAGAAGACCAGGGTCTCGATCTCCTAGCCAGGGGGAAACATTGTTAGGTAGTAGATATTTAAAAATTACGTCCTTAGTGGCACTACCGCGTTGTCTAAAAGCGCTATAAATTTTCAGTGCTTGGACAACGTTAACGGAACAGGGGAAAGAGATTGTTTAATCATCCCATAATCCGACACCCACTGGTACTCTCGCTTCTAAGGCCTAAGCCGTCGTAGGCTATCGCAAAATTAAAAAAAAATACATTTTTAAACAATTAGTAACTGATAATTAAGAGTTTTTTTAAATATATTTTTTTTATATAAATACTAATTTTAAGTTGGAGCTAACCTGCTATTTAATATGACAAGTGCCTAATTTTAGTAAAAAATCTACTTCATGGTGGCCAGAGTAAATAAATTACTTACCAGCAGCGAGATCATTTAAAAAAGAGTAAGTTAATTTACCAGTACACGAAACTGATTGGAATCAAAAATGTGAACATACTTTTAAGATTCGTATCAATTAGTCACACAGATGGTATTCTAATGATACGCGGAGCAACGTTCTGATTGGTTTGATAGATGGTGTTGAATGAGACAACACCTAAGTGGCGCACACCTGCGTTTTGTTTTACAGTCAGTGTACTTCTCTTTGAATTTGACACTTGTTTTTGCGTATGTATGCATGTAAGTCAAGGTTTGTAAGTCATGAACAGAAGGGCGCGCATGCTGATTCTAAGAATGCTATGAATGTATGTAGCTTATCAGTTTTGTGTTGGTAACAAGTATCCTAAGCAGCAAATTGACGTCATTATGACGTCATTTTTAAGTCATTTTTGGTCATTTTTGATCATAGGACATCATCAGACCAAAATTATGACGTCATTTTAATGACGTGTTTTGACGTCGTTGAAGTGACGTCTTTTCGACATCATTTTTCGTCATACTAGCTCATAAAAATCTAATGACGTCATATTTAGAAAACTCGCCAAAAAAATTTTTGTGACATTATATGACTCGTGTCAAAATCCAAACTGAAATATCATATGACAGGAAAACAAGCAGTAATAATTTTATATAGGAAAAAACTCTACCGATAGATGGTGCAATGTACAATATACTATTATCGAATTATTTTGAGACCGGTCTGTGGTTGGCGATCTCAATTAGCTTTTGAATGAAATATCTTCGGCTAGTGTAAAAATCTGCATCTCCAGGTTGAACAGTGTCCCGAGAGATGCGACCTTGCAGTGCAAGGAAATTGCAAGTAGTAAGGGAGAGTTTTTTCCTATTTTAATTTTCAAATAAGATATCGTATCATTTTAGCTTTTAAAAAAAAAGTATATGCGTCAATTTTTCGTCATCTTAAAGACGTCATTAACGGGACGTCTTTTGTCTGTGACTTAGGAGGTCAATTTAACGTCATTTTGTCGTCATCTTATCGACGTCTTTGCTGACCAAATGTGACCAAAAAATGACTAAAAAGAGACGTCAATAAGACGTCAGCTTGCTGTTTGGGATATTTCTACTGTTTTGCCCTTAAACTACTGGACTATTTAAGAGAGCATAAAAATTTCTTGCAAACTGGGTAATCAAGTGTTAACTCTCCCATTCACGTTAGTTACAAAAATGCTAAGTAAATATGTTTTAAGTTCATGGGATTGTATTTTTTATCTTTTGATAAACCACGAAGGCTAAAAGCCTAAATACTAACGTACCGTGGGTGTCCTAAGCGAGGTAAGGGGTAGTTTGTTAACACGGGACTTAAATACTGAAGATTTGGGGGAGGGAGGAAGGAAAGACCGTGGGCAGCAGGTTCCACATTCTAGAAACTCTAGGGATAAAAGAACAAACAAAGTGGGAAGCTCTGGGGCTTGTCCAGTTGACCGTATAGGGATGCATACGCGGCACCACGAGTTTCTCTGGTGGAAACCGTGAGTGAAGGAAATTATACTGACAATTCTTCAGAGCAGAAGCCATGGAAGTACCTATAAAAGCGATAATCCCCACAGCCCGACGATGGGCAAGAGAGGGAAGCCTTTGTGTATCGAGAAGAATAGCTCTTCTTGATGGAGTCAAGAACGCTTAGGGATGTGGGGACACCAAGCCCCAGATATGATAACAATATTTCAAGGAGGTCGGACTTGGGACACATTTAAAGTGTATAAATTAGAAGGGGAAAATACTTTTTGTTCGAAAGAGAAATCCAAGCTTTTTTGAAGCTGCCGTGGCTATAGATACAATGTGTTTATGCCAATTAGGTTACTTTCAAATGTGACGCCTACAAGATTAAAAGGTGTCTTTGCTCTGTAAAAATTTGGCCGCTCATAGAGGATGTTTCAAGGACAAGGAACATGATTGTGATTTGGATGCATTAAATGGACGAGATTTTTGCGCCCTAATCCAATATTAAATTAAGATCCTGTGAAAGAGATATCTGCATCGCTTTGCGTTTGTTTTCAAATCAGGTTTAGAGATGTTTAGGGGAACCTAAAACTGAAGTAAAGGTACTATCGTCGGCGAAACTATGAATGGAATTAGTTGTGGACGAGAGAAGGTCGTTGATGTGAAGAAGAAACAATGTTGGTGCCAGAACTGAGCCCTGAGGCACTCCAGCATTTACTTGGTGAAAGCTTGAAGAATGGCCGTCCACAATAACTGATATACGACGATCAGATAGATAACTAGAGAGCCAGGCACAGAGTTTAGTTGAAAGACCATAGGAGGGAAGTTTATTAAGAAGTGCGGCATGCCAGACCTGGTCAAAAGCTTTGGATATATCAAGAGCAACGATCTGGGATTCACCTAGAAACTCAAGCATCTCTATCTACAGTGATACAACAAAGAAGATCTACTGTGGGATCACCCCTTTTGCGGCAAAAATCCATAATGCCTGTTGTGCAAATTTTTTTTTCCAATACTTAAGAATTTGTGAATTTATTAATTTTTCCATTACTTTACAAAGAACTAAAAAAATTGGTCTATAGTTCGATGGAAAAGAGATTACTTAGATCCTTTCTTGGGAATAGGTTAAACACGTGCAGCCTCCAGCTCTCCGGATAGATACCAGATAAATAGTCTAAGATCCCAATAAGAAGAGTAAAAATCTGCATTGCCAGATCGGACAAGTGTTAACAGATTGCAACCTTTGAAATGCAAGCAAATTACGAGGAATAAGGAGTTTTTAACTCTTTATTTTTGTGAAATGATTTCGACTGTTTGTCTAGAATAGTTAGATTGGATAGGTATTTGTTTAACGGACCTATGTTTCTTTAGTTCTTTCACACTGTCGACAGAGGGCGGATAAACAATAAGGTGCCGTTTACTCACGATTTTAATTTCATAAACGATTTGGGAGTTTCTGTTATCGCCCACACCGTACTGATTAAACCAAATAATTAAAGATATGTTCTGTATCGGTGGATTAATTTAATATCGGATGGTGTACTATTTGGGTACACGCCCAAAATTAAATTTAAAGCAATTAGAAAAAAAATTAAAACAAGTAAACAATTTTATTATTTTTATTTAATTTATCCATGACACCGGTGGCAGACTTGCCACCGAAACGTCGATTTTTAGTTTTTTTTTTTACTTGTTTTACTCTTTTTTGTTGGTTTTGAACCAAATAGTTCGAAACCGGTTGGCGGTTGGTGATCTGAATTAGCTCTGAAGCAAAAAGCCTTGGCTAGTGAAAATCTGCATCGCAGTGCTCGACTGATGCATTTTACAGTGCATTTATTTTCATTAAATATACATAGGATTTTAAAATAATAAAAATATGTTTATATAAAGTTTTTTTCTTATTTTTTGTTGTAGAATCGTTTGGTTAGGTTTGCCGGTTGAGTTACTGGACACCCTGTATGTATGTGGGTAATTTGATTGAAATTGATGAAAACTTGATGCCTATTGGTGTCTAAATGGTGAGGTTTATCGACTTAAGTAAAAAGTACTCATTTTGAAGTTTTTAATTGTCTATAAAATGGCGCCCCCAGTCTTGCGACGTCTACAAAAATAAAAAAGTTATGGATGTAAATAACATTTTAGGTTTTAGGTGAAGTGCCCTCTGGCGGTATTTAAGAAAAAGTACTTTTGTCTTAAAATTTTAGAATCTGCAAAGCTCGATTTGTGTGCAAATATCAACTGGATTGGTTGAAAATAAATGCAATATGGCGAAAAAAACCAAAATAAAATTTAACTTTTGAGGGCTTGTAACTTGAAAATAAATGAAATTTTGACAAAACATGAAGCTCACTCCTGTTTTGTCAAGTAGAGAATCACCCCTTAAGTTTCGTGATCGATTTTTGAATCACACTGTAGTATTTAAACAACCCATTCCCATAGGGTTGCCTAATGAAAAATAATAAATTTTTAACCTTAAAAATGTTTTGGTGGATTCTGTATTATTTAAAAATACATATTTTTTTTTTTATACATTAGCAAGTATTTCTTAAAAAATGGAGGTTGCTAATATACCAGGTGGGTATATAATGTCAAGGATATTTTTTAAATAAAATATAGCGTCGACTATACTTTAGGGCAACCCTATTGCAATAACTTTATTTTAAAACTATTTTTAATATAAAATATTTTTCGTAACCACAGTTGGTTAAGGTTACTTCCTTTTCGGATCTCGTTCTATAGGATTGTTAAATATGGTTATTTTATTGAATTATAAAGTCATCGATTGATACATTTGCTTGATCCTCTATTAAATAAATAAAAATCTTTTAACAAGTGTCAGCATCCATATTTTCTTTCCATAGTTTTACAGAGACGACAAAATTCTGCAAAGATCGGTTCCACCTTGACTGTCGTTCTGTGTACCAGTGCTCAGCAGTCAATCGATTAAATTTTTTCGTTAAAGATTTGGATAATGTTTCTTTTTTTTTCTAAAAAATTAGTAACGAAATAATATTATTAGGTTTTTTAAAAAATAGTATTTTACGAAAATATATTACTATTTTTTTTAAGGAAAGAATTAAAAATATATTATTATTTCTTTAAATTAGTAATTTATTTTTATCGCTAAATATTATTTTTTTCAAAAGATTGGTTGCATTTTCGCTTATTAATATTTTTTTAATAAGTAATATTTTTTCGCTAGTTACCGATTTTCAAAAAAAAAAATAGTAATATGTTTCCGACTTACTAGTAATTTTTTAAAGAATCAAGTAAAAAATTATTTTTGTCCATCATTTGCTGTACTGTACCGCAGAAATCGGCAGTTGTGGCTTTTTTGTTAAAGATTTTGATAATGTTACTATTTTTTTGAAAAATTGGTTATATCTTTAGCAAATAACTTCTTAATTTAAAAAATGGAAATCATTGACTGCAAAGTACTACTTTTTTCAAAAAATGAATAATATAACTTATTTTGGAATCACTCGGAATCCTGTCAAAGTATGAAATAACAGAAGCACACCGTTTTAAGAAACAATTAAAAAAAAGGAAATGCTTTTAGTTAAATTGTCGTCAACTTGATTCGACATAACGATTCATTTAAAATACAATTTGGCTAGGAAATACATTTACATAAAATATTTTAAACGATTCCCAATATATGTTTTTAAAATTATTTGGCGTGTGTGTGTAAAAAGCATACATACATTTTATAACAATGTATATTAAAGATATTCTGCCATCCAACAAAAAACACCGTATGTGCATATAATAATCAATCAATGCAATAACATAAGTCAAAGCAGCAGGTGGATTTTTTGAATTAATTTATTAGAGACTCTAAAAATGTAGTGGCACTATTTTTCTTTTATTTGGCTGTACAAATATCAAGGTTTCAAATATTTATTGGTAATTTAGTAACAATAGCCTGAGACCGCCAAACTTACGGCATAGCAGAAAAGTTTTTTAAGCAATGTAACCAACCGGAGTATGGATCCTATGGTCTTCAACTAGTTCTCTAGTTATCTATCTGATAGACGTATATCAGTTATTGTGGACGGCTATTCTTCAAGCTTTCACCAAGTAAATGCTGGAGTGCCTCAGGGCTCAGTTCTGGCACCAACATTGTTTCTTCTTCAGATCAACGACCTTCTCTCGTCCACACCAACTTCATCTCATAGTTTCGCCAACGATAAAGTACCTCTCTTCACTCCAGTTTTCAGGTTCCTAAACCCATCACTAAACCCGTTGATTTGGGAAACAAACGCAGAGCGATGCAGATATCTCTTCGCAGGATCTAATTTATTGATTGGGGCGCCAAAATCTCGTCCATTTTAATGCATCCAAAACACAATCATGCTCCTTGTCGCGAAAAGAGTCACCAAATACCTCATCCTCTACTTCGCGAGCGGGCCAAGTTTTACAGAGCAAGAGACACCTTCAATCTTGTGGGCGTCATTTGAAAGTAACTATATATACACAGATCTTAAAAAACCTATAAAACAATAAAAAAAGATATCAGGTGTTTCCATTTATACCTAAAAGAGGCAGCATTGCCACTTTCTACGAACAGTTTACGTGGAGAAAAAGGTACTAGTAGTGTTTTTTAGTATATGATTACCTATTAAATATAAATAATAATAATAATCTAAAAAAACAAAAAACATTTTAAAAAATAAACCTACTTTAGAAAAATAAATAAAGCTTTTTAGTCTGCTTTTAAAAAATAATAAATATATATTTTTTAAATCGAGCATTAACATATGGGCTAAACTGCTTACTGAACATAACTAAATAATTAAACAAAAGCTTTTTATAACGTTATACCATATTTTATTAACCGACTTTATTAAAAAATAAAATTGTTAGTTTTATTTTCTTGGTGAGTTTACTATGTTTTTTTAACAGTTTAATTTTTCTATGTTTATTTTTTAGAAGTATTTTCAAAGCGAAGCTGGCACGCAACTAGGATTTTTAAATTAAAACTAAGACAACTTATCCCAAATACAACTTTGGTAAAGAAAGCTCTTATTTTCAGATCCTGTTTGACGTAAGTTTCTAGACACTTTTCATAGCAGCATAGAGTAAGGAAATTATAAGAGTTATCATGGAATAGCCGATTTAAGGACAGGTCATGCGAAAACTCCCAATATAATTTTATTCGTTTCTCGTTGAAATACCGCCAGTTAGTCATTTCAGTAAGCTTACGTGTCTCCCCACCGCTGATGTTACACAAGGCGAGGCTTCGACTGACGCATTTAAAGTGTAAACTGGAAAAATGACAAACCTGCCGCCAAGCCTGCCGCAAAAGTGGTACGAAAATTTTAATGCCATGGTTTCTCTTATCCGTAGGTATGTTACTTTATGATAGCAGTTGAGAAAATAGTTATTTTCCTAACAAGTGCGCAAAGTGACTGCGTTGCCCGAACGACGCGAGCCGAAGTTTGGGCAGCAGTGGTCCAGTCAGATAAAGTCCGTTATTTGTTTCATCGGATACTACAAAGATTCTAAAAGTGGAATTTTCACCACTATCAAATTTTCATTATCCTGTATGTGTAATTGGTTGTTCATATGAAAACGAAGAAAAAATCTGACATGTGTTAACATCACCAAGATTACATATTGTTGCTTGACTTGTCAAAATCATTTATTATTATTATAGAGGGTAAATATTAAAAATTACGAAGTAACAAACAAAAAAGAGAATAAACTAAAACTTGCAATAGCTTCGTATATTGCATGAAATAGCCTAAAATTACTAAAATACATATAAATCTTGCTTACTTGTAAGATTTTAGAGTAGCTTTACTTTTCCGCACGCCTTGCGGAAAAGTGCAACTTTGCGCACTCAAATGCGTGCGGAAAAGTGGACTTTTCCGCACGCTCGTAGGAAAAAGTAATTAACTAACGACCTAAAAATAATGACACCTGCCGACCTGTTATGACGATGATGACATGAGATTTTTAATTTAAAGCACGCCTCTGAGTGGAAACTGAATAATTAAAACTTATTCACCAAAATGGCCCATGTCTAACACCGGTTGTGGTGAAATGGGAGGTTAAACTTACCATACAATGTAAAGCTTTTCAACAGTTCCAATAAATTAAGACTTTTATTTTAAATTTGACCTTTTAACATCGTTCCACTATTCAAAATCTAAACTAATAACACTGAGCATGGTGCATTAATTGAAATTAACATTAATTTGAATATAACAATGGTCTAGAAGTTGCCACCACAATAGATTTTTACTGATTCAATGTTAATTGGCGTCGGCGGTACATTACTTACGCAATTTTTAATGATTCTATTCCAAAAACCAAACCTGTTTAATTTTTAAAAAATGTAGTGAAATAATAACATTTTTTTCTCAAAAGATAAATACTAAGTATAAAATTGTCTTTGGTATAAGGGTTAAAAACTCTCTTCTATGATCTCTTTGATTCATTTCTTTTTAAACAAATTATTATTATTAATCACGGCCGTACCAAGGATTTTAACTGACACATGGAACCCATACCAAATAGGGTCGTACAAAGAACGTGTTTTTTTTTTGGGGGGCAAAAGTCACGAAAAAATATGGAAAGAAGAAAAAACAACAAAGAAGGACCCTGGTATGTAAA
Organism: Listronotus bonariensis; assembly: GCA_014170235.1. Taxonomy (NCBI): domain Eukaryota; kingdom Metazoa; phylum Arthropoda; class Insecta; order Coleoptera; family Curculionidae; genus Listronotus; species Listronotus bonariensis. Next base: position 25,482 of record JACEGR010002678.1, on the reverse strand, counting down.
CAAAGCGGTTAACGCATGTTTGCAACAACCACAAAAAGGCTTTATGTACGAGTAGGTGCTAGGCGCCATCACTACAGCCTCTACAGAACAACCTAAATAGATTTTTTGGCTGCGTACGGCTATGACAGCAAATACAGGGTGCCCGGAAAGATGAGGTCAAAAATAATATGGATGATAGACTAAGGCAAAATAATGTTAGTACTTCAAATTAAAAAAGTTCTATCGCGCTTCGTTAGGAAAATATTGACCTTTAGGTTAGTATTAAAAAAATGTTTTAATTATAACTTTAGAACTGTATCCACTATACCAATGATATTTGGACAACTAAATAACCTAATACTAATGCTTCTTTTATAGGTAAACGGTTGTTCACTAAGTAGGAATTATACAGGGTAAGACGATTTTTTTATTTAATGTATGCATTTTTAACACAGGTGACAAATTTGAGAATTTGCTTTGACCAATTGATTTCTTAATCATTTTTGTATAAAAAGGTATACCTTATTAAAATCGACATCTTGGACCGTTTTCCATAAAATCGCATTTTAAGTCCAGACATACCAGCATTTTGTATGTAATAAAAAAATCAATTTTATTGAGAAAATTATTTAAATTTGGTAAAAATAATTTAAAATTGTGGTTGTAGGCCCCTTAGATTTTATAATGCAGATATTATATGATAATTTTCGCCAGGCAAACCATTTTCGAATAATCAAACTTTTAACATTGATATATTTTTTAGATATTTTGGATTTTTTTAATATGGAATTGAAAGGGAATTTAATGCTCTAAAAAAGGTCCCGAAATAAAACGTTGTTACGTAAAATCATTATTTTAAAAGTTATTTATTATAACTTTTAAATACGCAAACTCGTTTATTTACAAAAAGAATTTTTCCTTTAATTTTTTATAAAATAACTAGCGTTTCTGTAATTTTTCATTGCTTCGATAGTTTCATAGCTTTCTTTAGATAATACATTTTAAAATATATTATGTATTCGCTAACCTACAAACTTAAATTTTCATCGGTATTGAATAAAAATTTTAAAAAATCTTGTTTATAAACGAGTTTGCACATTTGAAAGTTACTTGTCATTTAAACATTTTTCTTAATAATAAGTTTTATTATTGTCAAAAATAATGGTGCTTTTCCCTTAAACAAAATTCATATTTTTGAGATACCCAATATACCACTTAAAAAAATATTATCTGATGTATGCATTTTAGGTTTTAGACCATGCAGAACTTTTATAAAGACTAACTTTTTTTCGTTAAATTAGAAATAAAAAGTTTCCCATATGTAGACAACTTAGGTGGACACACTATACCGGGTGATGCATCGCCGGGCGGGACATGGGAAATCCCATGTAATTTTTAATGTGGTTAATTATTGGCTTCCCTAATTATTTTAGAAAAAAAATTATTGAAGTTTATTGAAGAGCATGCAAATCTACGTACATGGTAAAAACTTTAGATTTTTTGGTTAACCCGTTTGCTAGTTAGATTTTAATATATTTTTAAAAATTGTTACATTATTATCGCCTCATATTTATAAACAGCAATAAAAATACCAGTTAGCGTGACATTACGTTGTCATTTTAAAATTTAGTGCTTTATTATTATCAAAAAATCGTACAGTGAAAAGATTAAAGTTGTATTTATACAAACGAATTAAGTTAAGTTAAACTAAACTAGAGTAACAAATTTCAAGAATCTATGACATTTATAATAATAACATGATTCAATAAATTATTAATATTATTACAATAATGTTGATTTTCCAGGTATCGGTCTATTCGCATACTGAGCAGCGAACATGTCTGACACCTTTTGGTAACTATTTCCTTAATAGTACCATTTAATCATCAATGCTTTTTCTTCAGTAGTATAACTCATGGTTAATCTTTTCGCTCTACGATTTTTGATAATAATAAAGCACTAAATTTCAAAATGACAACGTAATGTCACGCTAACTGGTATTTTTATTGTTGTTTATAAATATGAGGCGATAAAAATGTAAATTTTTAAAAAATATATTAGCATGTAACTAGCAAATGGGTTAACCGAAAAATCCAAAGTTTTTACCATGTACGTAGATTTGCATGCTTTTCAATAAACTTTAATAGAATTTTTTTCTAAAATAATTAAGGGAGCCAATAATTGACCCAGTTAAAAATTACATGGGATTTCCGATGTCCCGCCCGGCGATGCATCACAAGGTATATTCCATAAAAAGCTTTTCTTTTGCTTTTCTTGAAGTTAATTTTTGAACATCTCGTATAAAATATTTAAAATTACTTATGTCTATGCAGGTATCCCAAGTAAATATCAAATATCCATAAATATGTATGAATTTAATATTTCATTAGCCTTGTCCAATATATTTGTAACAATTTTAAGTTGCCGTTTTTAAATGACATTCATTAGTATACAAGATATATTTTTGGAGTGGTTAATCCTAATTGCTATTGAACCAACAAGGGTACGAATAATATTATTGTTCAGATTATTTATTTTTATTTAATGCCCAGGCTAAGTTAAAAAATTGGACTCTTTCCTAACTTTTTTGAGATAACACCAAATTCCTCCATATTTTGGAATATATTTATGAAAAGTCCTATCAAGGCAGGTCTTTTTTTTATTTTTGTGATAATTTACAAAGGCTTATGCTTAACCCTTAATTAGTCGCGCCAGTGTATTTTGTACACCAATCTTAAAAAGTCATTACCATTTGCTTTAAAACCCGATTTCTTTTTTCAGGGATTAAAAACCAGTAAAAATCCCAAAAGTTAACCGACGTTGCCTACCAAATTATTTTGATTTGATTATTTTTTAAGAAATAGTTTGCTTTAATAAACTAAAATTATTAATTTACGGGTTAAACTGAAATATTAAATAAAAATGTCCCCCGACTTAACGGCACCCGATATTTTCCTGTGGGGATATTTAAAAGCCAAAGTGTTGTCGAGTCGTCCAGGTACAATCGAAGAAGTCAAAATTCGTGAAGAAGTAAGAGGAACAAACGAAGGTTTGCTACGCCGTGTAATGAACCACTTTTTATCTAATATTGAAAAATGCGTTGAAGTTGGTGGAGGTCATTTAGAAGAAGTGATTTTTAAAAGTTAGCAATTAAATTAGCCAAATATTTATAAGTTATCATAAATCCCAAAAAGTTAGCTTTAATTTAGTGTAATAAAAATATTGTTTGGTAAACTAAAAAAATTAATTCAAATATTAAAATAGGTAGCCTATTATGGGGAACCCTGTATAAGATAATAAAAATATTTAAAGTGAATTCTAATTTTAATTTTACTGCTTATTAATAAACCACCTAATGTTGGTTAATACCGTAATCTCACAAATGATTTTTAACTGGTTTCTTTATAATGGTCATCTTCTAAGTTTTAATTATTTGCTTTTGTGTCGAAGACGGTTGGATAAAAACCATTTTCAAACTGTTAGAGTTCAGACGCAGTACATAAAAATATCAAAAATTTTTATCTATAGATCTGTCCTCGAAATGCAACAGGTGAACTATAACAAATAAAATTTCTTTAATTTGAATATCAACAATAGTATATCAGTTTGTTACACAATTGGGATAATACAATTATTGCCTTAGCATATTATTGTTAATAGCTTTTTTGTTTTAAATTGTTTGGTTCTGCCCAGGTCAAAAAATGCCTAATAACTATAATAATATAAGTGGAACAATGCAACAAGTTTATTTTGTCCATGCATACTCCCATGAGGCAAACAACTACATTAGTGCATTGGCGTTGCTGTACAAGAAGCCTGTTTTCTTTTTTTGCTTAAAGTTCTATTTTGTTTATAAGTTGTATTTTATATAATATGTATAATAGTATAATAGTATAATAGTATAATAGTATAATAGTATAATAGTATAATAGTATAATAGTATAATAGTATAATAGTATAATAGTATAATAGTATAATAGTATAATAGTATAATAGTAAAGTAATAGTAAATGTGTACCATAGCAACTTAGTAAAAGCGATATATTCTTAGACGATGGTGGAGCCCGCTAAGCGAGGCGTTAGCCAAAGCCGGCAACCAACTAAAAGTCCAGATATATGCTTTTCTTACAGATGCATATACTATTTTAGGTAACAAATTAATTATTTTTTTTTAAGTTAATTAAATATAGCTATTAAAATAATTTATTTCCGGTGCCGGCGTAGTAACGTTACTATAGTCAGGCCGGTTCCTGGGGTGGCAAGCTCCCTGCAGGCATAACTTATTTTGCGCCCCTACGCTTATGTTTTGATTTTAAAATAAATTATTTGATTTATAAAAATTTGGACTATCACCGCTAAAAGCCTAATTTTGGTCAGCCAAATACTGAACAATACAGATAATTCTTTTATTAATTTTACGCCATCGTCTTCTTTCAATTTCATAATATTTTTGTTGCTGTTTATCAATATTGTATGCTTTACTCAAACCCAATTTTATGTCATTTTTAAGCTCTTCTCATATGTTCCATGCTATTTTCCTGAAAAGACGTATTAACAGAAAGATGTCTTCAGTTGGAGTAGCCGGTGGTAGTGTATGAGAAAACGTGCTAAAAGCCTACAAAAACTGTAAATCCGGCATTAGTTTTTTTGGAAAACACCAACCAGTCTATATTTACTTTTTGCCGTTTGGCAACTTTCTTAATACTGAGTAAATAAGAATTTTCTACCAGTTTTATCAACAAGAAAGTTTTTCATGATTTAAACAGCGCCCTTTGTCACGATTTATATAATTAGGTGATTACTTAATTGATTTGGCCATGTAGAGGGATCAGCAATATCAGCATCCTGTTGTTTACCAGGTTATTATATTCAGTTCCGACTGTAAATAGAGTTAAATATATGTTAGTGTCAGGGGTAAATGGTTGCTAATCATTGTCTCTGCAATAAACTACTCTTCTTTCGACGGAGGAGGAATCAGCGCAGATCAGCCCAGTTTTAGAATTATTTAGCGATCTACTAAGTTTTTACCGATGCGCCCTCATTTTCCAGTACGGCGTTTTTACGTTGGGCTCCAGATATTCTAGTTGTCAACATTGTGAAATACGGCGTCATAATGGCAAACTGTACTTACTAGTACTTAAGCATTGTGAGAACAGATAAATATTAAATGATTAATTGCTTAGCAACGCCGTCTTTTGAAAGTGTGAAATTTGTATCTACAAGCCCCCGTCTCAGTGAAGTTGGCCCAACCAGCTAAAATATGTAATATTATTAGTTTCTTTTTAAATTTCTCTAGGAATGTCCCTAAAATTTAAACTATTAAAACTCATTAAAAGGTTAAAAGGGCACAAATTTTTTTTATCCTCAACTGTTTCAACATTTATTTGATGGTTTAAACCATTTTAAATGTGGTTGTATTGGTACAATTTTCTGGGTTATGATTTGGAGCACCCTGTAGGTACTTTGCGATACTGCAAACTTTAAAGGTAAGTCTATCTTTTAAATATATGTATTTTTAATCAAAAACCCATATTTTGATCTTTCATCTGGTTTTAAAAAAATGTTTTTAATATAATTTGTTCTTTTATATTATCCAGTGACGTCACTCTGGAAAGCCCTAAATACAAAATATTACTGGTGACTCTCCGAAATTTTTATGAAAATATTAACAGTAGGGATGAAACTCTAACATACTACAATATTAAAGAATTTCATCCATGCCGGTTTTTAATGCAAATGCTTGCGGAGTCCTTTACAAATATTTATTTATTATCAGTTGGGCCAACTTCACTGAGACCGGGGCTGGTATATAAGATTTTTTTTTCTTTGGACAAACCACGAAGGCTAAAAAGCCTAAATACTAACGTACCGTGGGTGTCTTAAGCGAGGTAAGAGAGACGGGACTTAAATACTTGAAGATTTGGGGAAGAAGGAAAGACCTCCGCGGGCAGCAGGTTCCACAATCTAGAAACTCTAGGGATAAAAGAACAAACAAAGTGAGAAGTTCGGGGCCTGTCCAGTTGGACCGTATAGGGATGTATACGCGAGAAACCACGAGTTTCTCTGTTGGGAACCGTGAGTGGAGGAACTATACTGGACAATTCTTCAGAGCAGAAGCCATGGAAGTACCTATAAAAAGCAATAAATCTCCCACAGCCCGACGATAGGCAAGAGAGGAAAGCCTTTCTGTAAGTGAGGGATCATTAATGAGACGAATAGCTCTTCTTTGAATAGAATCAAGAATGCTTAGGGTTGTGGGGGACGCCATGCCCCAGATATGAGAACAATATTCCAAGGAAGGTCGGATTTGGGACACATATAAAGTGTATAAATTAGAAGAGCAAAAATACTTTTTGGCTCGAAAGAGAAATCCAAGCTTTTTAAAGCTGCCGTGGCTATAGATACAATGTGTTTATGCCAGTTAAGGTTACTTTCAAATGTGACGCCCACAAGATTGAAGGTGTCTTTGCTCTGTAAAACTTGGCCGCTCATAAGTAGAGGATGAGTATTTCATGACTCTTGTCGCGACAAGAAACATGATTGTGTTTTGGATGCATTAAAATGGACGAGATTTTGGCGCCCCAATCCAATATTAAATCAAGATCCTGCGAAAGGGATATCTGCATCGCTCTGCGTTTGTCCTCCAAGTCAGGTTTAATGATGGGTTTAGGAACCTGGAAACTGGAGTGAAGGGTACTATCGTCGGCGAAACTATGAATGGAATTAGTTGTGGACGAGAGAAGGTCGTTGATGTGCAGAAGAAACAATGTTGGTGCCAAAACTGAGCCCTGAGGGACTCCAGCATTTACTTGGTGAAAGAATTAGGAAAATTTAAAGAAGACAAACACGACATTGTCTTATTGCTGAAAATGGTTCTGTAATTATTAAATAAGTAGAGGTACAATACTCTACAGAAAGCAATACTGTAATTATTACACATATACATTTAAGTTGTTATAAAAATATTTGTTGTCCGTAACCTTGTTTACATGACGGAATTATTTATTTAATATTTACCTGTGGGTATTCTACATACGTAAGCCCGTCTCTTTTCCACGCAATGCCTGTGAACCTTTTACTTGGTTGAGCTGATAGGTATAAACAGAGTGGCTTTCCAGTGACGCAAATAGAGCGCTCCCGAGTAGCTCAGGAGCATTTCGTTCTACTTTATGGCGTTCCAGTGACGGAAAGTGTTATGCACCTGAGCTACTCCGTTTTTCTTTCCCCTTGCCCCTCATGCACCAACCCCTCTTTTGGTTTTTGTGCTTCACACATGTTTTTTTATGGTTAAGGACGGATTTTTAAAATTATTTATTTAAAATGGAATGAGATATTTAAAAGAAATTATTATTATAAAGCCAAAAACGTTAAAAACAACAAAATCTTAAAATTTCTTAAAATATCTCTCTTTTCTTGTCTAAGGATGCGTTCCAGTGACTAACTTTTAGAGCAGTTCAAGAGCTTCAAGCCCTGGAGCGTGACGCACAAAAATTTTCGTCACTGGAAAGCTACCCAGAGATCATTGTTGAATTCTGCACCTAATAGTAAATACAAGGAAGCTAAAAGAAATCAAGGGGGCAAAAAATCAAAATACAGAAGAATTATATCGGTCTATATCCAAAATCAAAGCCAAAAATTCACATCGTTCAAGTTTTTTTTGCTTCTATATTTAATTAATATAAAATGTCAATTACATTAAATTGCAATATAGTAGTACTACACTGACTTTACCTTTAACGATATACACCCTCTAGCATATAAAACAAATTAATATTGTTACAACCAAATAAACAAACGAATGTTTTTATATTTAAAACAATGGATAAGAAATGAGACCAATCTTAAATATGTAAATTGCAAAATAAGGTAAGTAAAAGACCACAACATAAAACACAAAATAATAATAATATTGCTTAAGTTATTACAAAAATAGTCCACTTGCTTTGATACAGACTATGGGTGCCAATCTAGTTTTGTTATTATGAAAATAAGCGTCTGTTACACTGAAGCCACAAAAAAAAAAGATTTGTGTCATCCCTAGTACTCTACAATAGTAATTTAAGTGCATAAAGTGAGGACTTTTTTCGAATGGAAGTTTGACAGCACTAGCCGTTAGGCGAGTGCGGCAATTCCGTGAGTAAAAAAGACACTTTATGCATGTGTTACATACTATATTTTTCCACAACCATATAAAAATTCCCAAATTACAAATTAATACATGTTTTATTTATCAAAACTAATTAATTATCATTTTTACAGCGCAGCCATTATATTGCAACACAAAATCATACCCTCCTTATTTTTTAAGAGACAATTAATTATCCTCTTCATAATTATGTATTTATTATTTAATTTTAGAAAATTGTGTGTACTTCCTTTTTGTAGAAATAATACTAAAACAGTATAAATTCCTTTTTAATTTCTTAGTCATCCAAATTCATCATTACTATTAATTTTTAATAATTTTCATTAAATTTATTTGCAAACTGTCAAATTTTAAAACTACTGACACATGAACTAAAAGACATAATGACAAAATCAAAGGTTGACTTGACCGATTGTGTCAGTTGATGTCGCGTTGTCGCTTTACTTGTTGTTACATTGGATAAATTGATATTTAAGTTTATTTTAGAAGGCATTGAAACAAAACACTTATTTAAAGTTTGACAAAACTTCGAAGTGTTAAAAAATAGTATATTACATTACAAGTGTGGAAAATGACAAATTTCACACGAGTGGGAATATTGTAGCACGAGGCGTACGACAAAACCCACGAGTGTAAGAAAGTCATTTTCACACGAGTACTGTACACTATTTTTCCTACGACCACAAATTAGTTACCAAAAACTAAATTTTAAGTTTGTTTGTCATCACAGAAAAAATAAAAAACAATTGAGAACTTTACAACATTAGGGTGATTTTTACTTTGTAACACTAATGTGATATGTACTTTTCCTCACTGCTATATTATACTGTTTTCACAATATTTTTACATCAAAAATCACCTACCTAAAAGTATTATAAAACTTTTATCATTTTGGAATTTAAAAACGCCCTCACTTAATAAAAATTGTATGGTGCATATCCAAAATATTCCGTTTTTTTTTAATATCAGTAAATTAAGGGATTAAAAAAAAAATATTTTACTTGTTGTTTGAGTACACGAAGACAGAGAGAAAGGAATTTGATCTATAGGAGTTTTTTCTCTGGCGTTTTAGGTCGAACGGTCCAGCGGCAAGGATGCCTCTATAAAGTGCGTGCTTAAAGGTAGAAGGGAGATTTTTAATTTGATCTACTTACCTGACAACACTGTGCCACTGAGCGACCAGTCAATGAAAGTTGTTTTTTGTGGTTATGTCTATTTTTGTTTATTTTTTATTTTTCGAAAATTTTATTATTACTCTTTTTAATATTAAAAGAAAGCTTATAATATGTAGTAACTTAACGTTTATAAGATGATTTTCGCTAATTTGGGTTGTACTGTTTAAGGTAAGTAAAAAGTTTTTTTTACTGTCACTACAATAAATATGTCACTTGCAAAACCAATAGCAGTTTTTAGAATGACATCATAATATATATCACATGAGTGTTGTAAAGTACTTTTCCTACGACCACATGTGAAAATAGTAAATAGCACACTGTTTTCATGCATAGAAAATGCCTTATATCACACTAGTGTTGCAAAGTACTTTACGACACTAGTGCTGCAAAGTATAATTTAAAGCTGTCATCGCTGTCATTGTTATTAAAATAAATTTAAAGTTATCAGGCTGTAAATGGGATTTACATTAAAAAGCCATGCAATATTTTTTTAATGAGGACCTTTTTCAATTCTTAAATGATAAAAAGCGACTAGGTAGGTGATTTTTGATATAAAAATATTGTTAAACAGTAGGTATAATATATCGCAGTAAGGAAAAGTATATATCACCCTAGTGATGCAAAGTTTTCAATTGTTTTCTTATTTTTTGCGTAAAGACAAACAACTTTTATTGTTTTTTTGGTGAATAACTTGTGGTCGTAGGAAAAATAGTGTACATTACTTGTGTGAAAATCACTTTCTTACACGCGTGGGTTTGTCGCACTCGGCTGACGCCTCGTGTAACAATATTCCCACTTGTGTGAAATAAGTCATTTTCCACCCTTGTAATGTAATATACTATTGCAACACTAGTGCTGTAAAGCACTTTGCAACACTAGTGTGATATAACGCATTTTCTATGCATAAAACCAGTGTGCTGTTTGCTATTTTCACAAGTGGTCGTAGAAAAAGTAACTTTGTAACACTGTAGTATACTAGAATGTAGTACTTTAACTTTATGTTAACGATTAAAAAAGCATTTTTTTAACGGGCGTGAATAAAAATATTTTTTAAACTTATTAATGTGGTTTAATTCTGTTTTTTTTAAATATTTTAAGTTATAAGTCGCCTTTTATATTACCGCATGGACTTACATTTTGTATTTAAAGTTTGGACTATGCAACCAGCTGGGTAGAATTGTCCTTTTGTAACTATTCTGGGACACACTGTAAAATATGTGTAAATTTTAAATAAATTTAAATAAAAAAATGACAAACAAAATTTTTATAAGATAGAAGTTTTATCATAAAATGTACTTTGCAGATAATAACCAAAATATAATAAACAGTTTACCCTGTAGATTTTATTAATTATATACAGGGAGGATATTAAAATCTTCCCCCTCTTCTTTATCTTTTGATGTGACAAGATAGCAAGGTCGAGTAAAATTTTGGTAAAATTGTGTCCCGTAAACTACTTTTTGGCACAAAAATAATTTCTGTCACGTGTCCTGGTACCAAGGGGGCCCTAGCAACTTTTTTATTCAAATGGAGATGGAAGTTATGTAATACCTTGTTTTAAAGACCTTTTGATTTTCTACTTAACTCTACTTTGTGTTTGAAAATCAACCCATTTTATCCAAATTTTATCCGACTTTGATATTTGATCCTATCTAAAAGTTATGGGGAAAAACTTTTAAAAACTGCACTGTGTATACAAATTGGAGCTAAATTTCAAACGCTTGTAACTCTAGAAAGTGTAAGCCGATTGTATAAATTAAAATGGTAGTGACTAGAGAATAAAAGGTCTTTAAAACCAGGTGCTACATGACCCCATAGATAACCTACATTTAGATCCGCAGTGGCAAGAAGCATTTTTCGAATTTTTACGACCTCGCGCAGTGGGTAGACGAACATGCGCACTTAAAAGCTGTGGCAAAATACAAACCCGCTACCGTACTTCGAACAGAAAACCAGAAGGCCGTCAACAAATTTCTTTCCTATAATGCGGATAGTAAGTTTGGGGCCGGGTGCGTTTACCCTCAACTGGCTTGCGCACAAACCGGTTTTTTCGCCCATGAAATGTAACTTTTGTTTCGCGCAGGTTATAACATTGGCAATCCATCGAGATCAGTGCATGACCCTCCTTTCCATTAAAAAAAAATAAGTTTCTAGTGCCTCCTCGGCACTAGGCCACGTGACCGAAATCGTTTTTATACCAAAAAGTTGTTTAAGTAACACCCTTTTACTAAAATTTTATTCGATCTCTATATCTTGTCTCATTTAAAAGATAAAGGGGAGGGGTGACTTTTAATATCCTCACTGTATAATACACACTGCCAATGCCGAAACATGCGCAAGTTTTTGTTTAAACCTGTACACTAAAATAAACAAAACTATCTCTTTAATATACGACAATAAGGAAGACAATATTTTTTTATATTGGTTTTAATTTGTAATAAAAAGCAGTAATTTATTATTTTTATTTATTGCATATACATTTAAGGACGAGTGGGTGGCATTTAAATACGGGCAGGTTACAAATCCTTATTTAAATTTTTAGTAGGTGACATTTTTAAAACAATATATAATATCAAACTTAATTACTAGCTATAAATCACACTCAGCATGTCACTATGTTCGTATTTACTACATTGACAAAATGTGATTAAATCCAAATTTTAACTAGACTTGTTTTATTAACGGCTTTAGTCTGTGGACATATTTATTTAAATTATATTTTTTGTATTGATATGCTTCTTAACCGACTTCAAAAAAAAAAGGAAAAGTGTATGTTCGACACCTTTGTTTTTTATGTATGTACACCAATTACTCCGTCAACTGGGACCGGAATCATTTGATATGGTCCAAACAGTCGCCAACAAGTTCTTACTAGCACACGTACTTAACAGCAATAATGTTATTTAATGTCCAGCTTTAAACACTATAAATTAGGGCTGGCAACCGAAACCGGTTAACCGGTTTTCGGTTAACCGCGGTTTTGGCCAAACCGGTTAACCGGTTTTGAAAACCGGTTTTAAAATAGCGGTTTTTAAATACCGGTTTTTGAATAATCGGTTTTTGAATACCGGTTTTTTTGGATAATCGGACCAAAATCGAGAAGCGGTTCTTCGGATATCAATTAATAGGTTTTTGGTTGATTGCGGTTTATATTATATAACAAATATGTTCTAAAAACTTCAACTTACTATAATAATACACCAAATTAAAATTTAGAAATCACCATTTTTCCTTTTCTGTTTTTTTATTAACCAATAAACCAAGAAAAAACACCGAAAATAGAATACCAATTTTAAATAAAGAGGAAAAAATAAATTATGTATGTACATATGTATGGAATTTTTACATCACCTTTAAGAATCTTGCATTTTATTACCAGGGATGTTATATTTTTATTCTTATTTATATTTAACCAATTTCTTTTAAAGAATATTCTAGGATGAATAATGATTATCACTTAACACAGTTAATACCACAGCTCATGGGCAAATCCGTAATCAACGCAAAAACGATTAATAGAGAATAATTTCTTTCCGATTTTCTGTTAACTGTGGTTTAGAAGAGCCTTTTTCGGTTTTGAGAACCGTTTTCGGTTTTCGGTTTTAAAGACCGTTTTCGAATTCGGTTTTATAAACCGATTTCGATGTATCGGTTTTGAAAACCGTTTTCGGTTTTCGGTTTTAAAAACGGTTTCGGTTTTTCGGTTTTAAAACCGGTTTTGGTTTTTCGGTTTAAAAACCGGTTTCGGTTTTTCGGTTTTAAAAACCGGTTTTAAATGCAGGTTTTTAATGCCGGTTTTTAATACCGGTTTTTAAAACCGGTTTTTAAATATTTGGTTAACCGGTTTTAACCGAAACCGGTTTTGTTTTCTTCTGGTTTTTGCCAGCCCTACTATAAATGGTTAGAATATCAATTCTGAAAAAAATTGTAACACTACGAAAACAAAAAACATTAAGAAATAAAGCTGCTAACGCAAGAAATGCAGCGACAATTACAAAATATAGGTATCAAACGTAAAGTAAGAATTCGTATCGAGCGTGAACTGCAAATAAAGAAAAAACATAATGAAAAGAGAAAAAAAAGGAAAAATTAAAAACTGCAAAAGATATCCTTAAAATTAAAGTAGAAAGACTTTTCACTTTTGTTGTATATACAAAATTCCAATTTGAGTAACAAACAAAAAAAATCCTATTGTAAACCCCCTGCATGTTTTTTTCAGGTTTTAAATTCCTTAGTTTCTATTATGTTTTTTAGTTTTACCTTAGTTTCTTTAAAGATAATTTTATAGAAGAAAATGCATCTGTTTATTTTTTGCTGTACTAAAAACACTAAATATATGAATATATCAAAACACAAAAATTTGTACCTTATACATGTTTATATAACAGTTAGATTTTCTATTAAAACAAAATATTATTTGGCTTTTCTCCAGAATAAAATTGAAAAGTTTATTTAACACTTTAAGAAAATTAAAACTTTTATTCATTATGAAGAACAATTCTGCTCTTACACAATATAATAAAAGTTAGGATTACTTTAAACGCAATAAAATAATGAAATATTTACTATTGAGTTACTTACGATACAAAGGTTCCAATCTATAGATTAAGTATAAGATTATTTTAATATACAAGTAGATGTATTTGTTTATTTGCTTATTTTAAATTTGCTATACCTATTAAATATAGGGGTCAATTTGACGCCACATCTGTTCTAGCGTCAATAAATTTTTACGTCTGTAGTTACGAGTTAAACAACATTTTTGTCATTTGGTTTACAATAATTAATATACACACCAAAATTTAAAGTGAGTACCCGGACTATTTTTAAATTAATGATGGCGTTTTCAAGACAATGGATTTTCTTACTCTCGATTACATAAACCATCAAGATAACATCAGGAAATCAAAATTTATTCAGTGGGTAACACACCAACTTATTCAAAACTTTTTCACTCCGTGGAATAAGAAAATTAATTTTAAATTTAAATTGTCTAGAGCCCTCCTAAAAAGGGTATATTTGTATATCTTTCTGTTGAATAATTATCGTTTTTATCGTCAAAGTGTCGTTAGGTTTAAATTTTATAGAATATACATTATTCATAGTGACCTATGTGCCATGTTCTTGTTTACCGATGTTCAAACCTAATGCCTTACCTTAAATTTTATTTAAAAATGGTCAGACATAATAGAGAATTATTGCAAAGTGAAATAAGGCCAGGCACTAATATTACCGGCCTTATTTTGACATCTGAGCTTGCGCAGATGCATGGTAGGATAAGGACTCCCTTAATAGGTATAGTGCCTGTCTTTATTTATGTTGGTTTTGAGTCGTGCCTCATTTTCGCCTTATTTTTAATTTCGGAACTGTTCGTCTAACCGAACGGCTGATCACAAAATCGAAAAGTTTTTAGAAGTAAAAATACTTAAAACCTTGCTTTTTCAAATGTATCTCTGTAATTGTGTTAAAAAAACCGTAAAACACAAAATAATAAAGAAAATCTACTAAATTTTGTTCACCTTTTTTTAAGGTTAATGGTACTGTCAACGTGATTTGAAATAACTCTAAATATTGGGTACAAGCATTACTTAAATAAGGCCGGTATTAATAATTCCCGAGCTTAATAAGGCAACTTGCAATAATTCTCTAGTATTACACAATGATTTATGGGCAGTTTAAAGACATGGTTGTCGGACCATGGCATATTTTCTAACTAGTGCTGAAAGTGTCACTTTTCCGCACGGGAGTGCAGTTGATCAAACGACGCGAAGCGTAAATTTGTTAAGGAGTCAAGTGCGAAAAAGGCACTTTTGTCACGTGTTATGAACGCTATTTTTTTTACAAGCGTAAGGAAACCATAAAAACGAAATCTTATTATTATTTTTTTAAATTTTACCTCAATGCTACCTAATACCCTACTTGTACTTATTATTATTGTTGGTAGGTGTAAAATTTGCGGCATTTTGCAGGTTAGTAGCGGATTAAAGGATTTTTCCTACGACCACTTGTGAAAATAGCAAATAGCACACTGGTTTCATGCATAGAAAATGCGTTATATCACACTAGTGTTGCAAAGTACTTTACAACACTCGTGTGATATATATTATGATGTCATTCTAAAAACTGCTATTGGTTTTGCAAAGTGGCAGTAAAAAAACTTTTTCTTACCGCCTTGCCGCTCGGCCGTTCGACCTAAAGCGCTAGAGAAAAACTCCCTTAGATCAAATTCCTTTCTCTCTGTCTTCGTTTTTTTTTAATCCCCTAATTAAACCTGAGGCTAATACACACTTTATGAATCCACTTTCTTTTATCCATTCATAAATAGAATCAGACCCTTCCGACGTTGCCAAATGCTTTTCATATTTTGCATGATATAACTGACGTTAAGTAGTCGTTTTTTTCTTACTTTTAGGACTTTAGGTTATTCATTTACAATTTTTATATTTTTTCTTAAAAATATGAGGAAAAAATGTAATTTTTACCTAATTTTACATGTGATGTTCAGTTTCATTAACTCCTTTTACTAATTTGGCCCACCCAGCACCCCTTTTCACTCCCCGGTCCCGTAAGCTTGTTTAATAATATTTTTTAAAAAACGGAATATTTTGGATATCCGCCACTTACGTTTTATTTAGAAGAGTGTCTAAAATATGTAAGTATCAATAATTTTTAAAAAACCCTTAAAATAGCAGAAAACATAATTAAACTATTATCGTTATTATCTTACCAAACCATACATTTTTATTAAGTGAGGGCCTTTTTAAATTTCAAAATGATAAATGTTATATAATGCTTCTAGGTAGGTGATTTTCGATGTAAAAATATTGTCAAAACAATATAATATAGCAGTGAGGAAAAGTACATATCACACTAGTGTTGCAAAGTAAATATCACCCTAGTGTTGCAAAGTTCTCAAATGTTTTTTATTTTTCTGTAAAGAGAAACATTAATTTTTTTGTCTGGTGAATAATTTGTGGTCGTAGGAAAAATAGTATACAGTACTCGTGTGAAAATGACTTTCTTACACTCGTAGTAGTTTGTCGCACTCGGCTAACGCCTCGTGCTACAATATTCCCACTCGTGTGAAATTAGTCAGTTTCCACACTTGTAATAATAATAATAATAATAAACGTCTTTTATTGGGTGACAAGGTTACAATCAGTACAATCAGTTAAAAAGCATACAAAATTATTATTTAAAATTAACCTCATCACAGCCAACCATATTAGGGCGATATTTAGCCAATAAACAATTGACTACTCTGCCATATAACCCTAACAGGCTGGAGTTTATGCAAAAATAATTAATGATAAATATAGTACCCAAATTTAAATATATGTAAATATAAATGTTTTCATAAAAAAACCTAAAAAAAAATACCAATTAAAAAAATCCTAATGCTAAAACTACATATAATAACTACTTAATTTACTCACACACACACACACACATACACACACACATTCAGCCTATCAAAAATACATATGCCAATGCCTAAACCTACTGCTCTCGAAGCAGTGACGCTCAGTATCTCCTTCTAAAAGCTTCAACATCGTAATGTAATGTAATATACTATTTTTTTTATTGTAGAAATATTGTTGTCTAAGGAATATGTTTCTTCCACCTCTTGAGCCGGTTGGGCCAAGGCAAAATTTTCATTTAATCAGAGGGTTCATGAAAATCCTTCATTGCGACTCACTAATACACTTCTAGACAAAAAAAAAACCAGTCAAACAAAATTTTGATCAAATTTATTCTTGGATAACTTTTTGTTTTTTTGACAGATTTTAATTATCTTATGGTCTAGTTGTAGATTATTTTATCAAGGTTAATATTTAATATGAGGATGCATTGCAAAAAGTTTTATAGTATTAAATTACCTTTACATGTAGTTACTATTTTTGGTGTTTGTAAAGGATGCAATAAATAAAATAAATAAATAAATAAATGTTATACAGGGAGAGCCAAATGTTGAATTTTGTCCAAATTTTTAAACAACCTGTGGAATAATTTACCATCATAATTTTTTACCAGTGTATTGAATTTGAAAGACCCATCTTTGCTAAACATTTATTTTTTATTAATATCAGTGTCTCTATTCTAAAAGCAAATACAAATTTTTAAGACTATGAAATTTGTATATCCAATGTCAAGTTATAATTTTACATCTCCCTTAAAATTTTTCTTTTGGTAATAAAAAACATATAAAAATATCCCAGCAAACACTATTTGCCGGCAATGTACATCTTTCATATTGGCATTGATGGTAAAGCATTGGCAATTGGTGGCAATATTATGTCAACATATTATACGCATTAAAAAGTCAACCCTAAATAAACACTTAATTGCCAATAAATTTTACATGCAGGCGAATTGCCGGCAAGCATACAAAAATGGCGGCATACCAATCCTAATTAAATAAAGCACGTGTTTTTGTTGCAGGCAAATAAATATTGGATTTTTGAAGGGAAACCTTCAACGCATATTCATACTTTTTAAACCATATTATTAACATTGGTATTTAACTAACATTAAAGCAATTTTTTTGATCTGTTTTATTTATAATGGCAGCTAAACAACATTATTTTATGTTTTTTACATAATTTAAAGGAAATGGCCTTTTCATAACATTTTATTGTTAAAAATCATGCAAATAAAAATTAGGTCAAACAAAATGTTCATTATGTATTTTGGAGCGAATAAAAATAAAATGATGGTAAAATTAGCTACGATAATTTCGACCGAAGGTGACCGCTTTGTGCATTTATTTTCTACGTGGTTTTCTAGCTTTTTACTTTCTTTTTTAAAGAAAAGAGTTTTTTAATAGACATAATTAAATGTATTCATTACCTAATAAGTGTGTGTTGTGTGATTAATTGGTGATGGCTAGTCGAGAAGGCAAGATATTCTAGGAGACTGTTAGGAGCTGTAAACATTTTGTTTAAAACTTTATTAAAAGTTTTAAAGACGTGTTAATAAAAATATTATATATTTAATAGTTTTTTTGACATACCGATAGATGGTGTAATGGACAATAAACTACTACGTTTCTGCAATATCTTCGCTTTTTATCGTCTAAACCGTACCCATTAGACAAAAATAATTCGAGAGCGGTCTGCGGTAGGTGATCTCACTTAGCTTTGAAAGAAATATCTTCGGCTAGTGTAAAAATCTGCATCTCCAAGTTGGACAGTGTTCCGAGAGATGGTACTTTGAATTGCAAGGAAATTGCATGCAGTAAGGAGTTTTTTTCAATAAGACGTCAGCTTGCTGCTTGGGAGTATCTGTATTTGCCCACTTTCGTGTCTTTTTGCCAATAACTTATTAATGATGGATGCCATCATCTTAAACGGATTTTTTTGCCAATAACTTATTAATGACGGATGCCATCACTTTATCGGCAACACGTGGCCTAATAACGGCCAATTGCCCACTTTCGCGTCTTTTTGATACCTTTTTGCCAATGCCTTGCCATTAAAGAGTGTTGGCAATGCCAGTAAATTAAATGTACAACGCCGGCAAAAAATGTTATATGGGATTGGTTTAAATTGGTTTTGTAGTTTCCATATCAGTAATCAGATTTTTGGTATCTCTTAAGATATACAATAAATTTATCTGGGAAACCACTTGTGAGAAACACCCCGTATAACTCGGGATAATATAATCATTTTATATTTTAAGGGACGAAAAAACCACTTCGCTACCTGCTAGCAGGTTCGCATGTTTAAAGATAGTATCCAATCTCTCTGCCGATGGTCAACTTTTTTTAGGCTGTCAAAATTTTGTTTATACTGATTATATTTCGGTAATTATCTCAAGTTGTGCCAATAATATACAAAACGACACCTACTCAGGCACCTGCTGGCCATCGATGCTCTTGAAATTACCTGCCTAATTTAAAATTTCGTTAACGGCGAACGCATTTTAGTCCAGTCGAAAAAAATTAATTCTGACCTAGCCTGTAACTTTTAGCGAACAAGTGTTAAAATAATAATAAAAAATTTTTTCAATTTCAATCGCTCATAAGTTTAAATTATTTCTCTTACAACAAAACTATAAGGAAACAAATTTTACAAGATAGATTAATAAGATGTCGAAATTGCATCACAATTGTTGCAGAAATCAGCCACTTAAAATATATAAAAAAATGTTTTAAGCAGATTTTTGTTAAGCCTGTTAAATATTCCTGGGAAGTTTCATATTCGACAGGAGTCCTTTTCGTTAAAATCGGTTAGTAAGATTGGTAGAATAATTATACAATTAAGGTTCGTTTGCAAAAAATAAACAACTTTCACAACTTGGGTAAAATGAGTAAATTTCATTATGCTACTCGTAGGAAAAGCATATTTGCGAACTCTTTGTAGTTACTGGATTCGACTAAAGCCTGGTCCCGGAAGCGTAAGTTCCACAATAATCAAATAAACTTTTTTAAAACAAAAATCCACCTATCCGCAATGCGCCTGAAAAACTCCTGATTTATATAATTAAACCAACGCAAGTCAAGGTGTTTTTATATTTAACACAGTGGCGTAGCTACTAGGTGAAGCAGGGCCCTGGGTCCACAAGCTTAGGAAGCCCCTCAGCTCTGACTTACAAAGTATAAATTGGCATAGTGAAAATTTCTGCCACATGTGGAATGTAAGTAAACCAGAGTTTTAAGAGGAAAAGCCTTTTTTTTTTGGTTGGAGCTCGTCAAAATGGGTACCAATGACTTTAAAAAGTGTGTTTTGACCTACTTATTTTCCACGCCCTTTGCTTACCAAGCTACACCATTGGCTTAAATTGACTTATAAATTGCAGAATCAAAAATATATATCTTTAAAATTTTGATGTAATTCAAAATTAATTTATTATGTGCTGCTTTCTTCGGTTATGTCTACTTTTACCGAACTAACATCTTTTAATATTCTTTTCGGAACTTTTGGTATCCTTAAGCTACCAATACATCTTAGATCGTTACGGCTCACCAGTCTGGTCATCTTTAACAGACGACTGTCACTATAGGCAGTTTTGATGATGGAGTAGGTAAATGAACCTGTTTTGTATTGCTAAATGAGACGCCTTAAAAAGTAGTTACCTTTTTTACTGAATTAAAAATTGGTTACTTTATTTTAACTGACTTACAAAGCAATTTACTGTATTTATGCGGGGTGTTTTGAAAACAGGTTACCTACCTTTATCACAAATGGACCTATTTTTTAGTTTTTCTAAGAAGATCACCTTGACAAGCACGAAAAATCTGACAAAAAATACCTTTACGAATATTTCAGTTTTCTTCTCTACCCGTTTATAGTCGTTAAAAATGTTGACAAAAAAATATAAATAAGTAATGGCCCAATTGGATTAGTTTCGTTTTATTATAAACTACGTTTAGGTATATCGAATAATTCAAGCTGGCTTGAAAACAAAGCGGCTTTAAAGCGATTTCCAAGTCTACGTGTTTATTTCGGTGGCTTGAAAGTCGATTGAAAATCGAGGTCAAGCACATTGCAGGCCATCGTCGTACGCATGCGGCAGTTTTACATCCAACTTCACAATAGACATCAAATGAAAAACAAACCTCACTTTTTAATTTGTCCCGTTTTGTGTGCTGTTGTTGGTGTGAGCGTGTTTTAAAGTTTTTTCACCTGTTTTTCACTCATATTTTGTATAAAAATGTCAAAATCATATATGAAATTGACACTGATGACGTTCGAGGAAGCATTCATCTGAAGTTAGGCAGTTATTAAGCCCGCTTGAATCGTTTATATCGTGTTTCTAATCGGCTTCAGTGAAGTCAACCCTACTTATTTTCAGGCTCGACTTGAACGATTCAAGTCACTTTCAAGCGCGTTTATATCGCTTTTTTCAAGCCACTTTTAAAAGCCGCTTTAACTCAAGCTAGCTTCCACTGTTCGATATAAACATATACATAGATTGCCAATACTTGGTGGCAGGTCTACGAGTATGCAAATCTAAACACAAAAATTCTTTGAAAATGCGTGGGTAGTATCTCGTATTACAATTAAAATTAATTTAAATAATTATTCAGTCCATTGTTATTAAAAACAAAATTTTCTTCATTGGAATTTCATTGCCGATGAATACAACTGATTCTAATATTTGTGGCATTAATATTGCATTATTTGCAACCTGCACATCATTAATATCTTGTCGCCTACTTTGAACACCTGGTAATAATGTTTTTTGTGGTTAACATAAACCTTTACTAAGATTTTCCTTGACATCCTATGATTTGTTAGAAGCTTTATGGCTGAATTTATCTTACACCTAATTATAATTTTATCCTCAAGTTTACGAGATTAGAATCTTGTAGTTGTCAGTTTAAAACCACCTAATTAAAAGCCAAATTTTTAAAAATTAAAAAAAATACAATTGGAAAGTTGGAGAAATTCAGGATGTCCCAACCATATTTATACACGAAATAACTTAGCTCCGGTACAGGATACAAAAAATCTTCAATATTTTTTTATTTGAATACACTCCTTTTATTACCAGAACCAGTTACTATACAAGCTATCACAAAAACAGAACTTCAAGTAGGTTTTTTTTAATGAAAGACCCTGTATATATTAACAAATTTTGACTCAATATTGTATTTATTTCTACATCAAAAATGTATAACTCACTTTACATCAATTATTGCTGTTTTTTTAAGATATCGACAATATGCTGATATACTGTACTCATGAACAAAAAAGTAATATTTTGGTTTTAACTAAATTTAAATAATTCTGTCACTGTCAGAGTGACAAATAATATAATAACATGTCATTAATAACCTTCCGTTATAAGACCGTACTAATAGGTAAGTCAGCTATTTAGATTATTTTAGATACGTAATTACTTATTACTTCTGTGGTAAACTGGCAAAACCCGATATGTCACTTTTTGTAAAATTTTCAGGAGAGATCTTTTATCTGTGATCGTCCTGAAAAATCACAATTTAAGTATATTATTTAAATTTTGCATTTAAATTTTGCAACTAATTTAAAATTTGCACTGAAATTGTGAGGTTTTCAGGACGCATTAAAGTCAAAAAATCCCTCCTGAACATTTTACTAAAATTGACATAATATCGGGTTTGGCCATTTACCACAGACTTATCCTAAAAACCAGCCACAAATGGACGTATTGCTGTTTTTTTTTAGTGGAATTTAGTAAATATATGTCTAAAATAAACTAAATTGCTGACATACCTATTGATAGTTTTTACAATGAAAGGTAATTAATTACATGTTATTATAATATTTGTCATTCTGACAGTAACAGAATTATTTAAAAATAATTAAAACCAAAATATTGTTTTATTTCTTCACTTTTAATCAGTAATGAGTAAAGCAGCACACTGTTGATATCTCCAAAGCTAGCAATTGACTAGTGTGTCATAAATTTTGATGTAAATTTCATAGAGCTAAATTTGGTATATGGGTGTTACATTTAAAAAAAAATCAACTTGACAATATAAATTTTGTTATTGAGACACCTCATATAATCAATATCAATTACTGTCAATAAAATGGATGTATTCAAATGAACATTTTTTATTTTGAGGTTTTTTTTTGTATCTTGTTCGGGGCAAGTTATATCGTGTATAAATAGAGTTGGGACACCCTGTGTACTGTGTTAGGCATAAAATATTATCTATTTTCAAAAACCAAAAATCCATACAATAAGAAAATTTTGGTAAGAGTAACTTTAATATCTGCAATTGAATTTTAAGAAATTACGTTTGTTAAACGTATTTCTATAATATCTACATATTTGAGGGGCTTAAAAAGCAAAACAGATAAAATCCATTTTTGGTCTAAAATGAGTTAGTCAGTGAAATATATTTTAAAAACTGTAATTTATGGGTTGGCCAAACCCCTTAAACCAAAGCACCTGAAGTCTCATAGATTTTAGACAACAAAGTTTTAGCTTGAAAGCACAACAGATAAAGTCCTACGCTTAAAAAATAAAACAGATAAAGTCCGCCGCGACGAATCACAAGTCACAAGCTTGCATTAAGGACAACGTGAGAAAAATTGTCGCTTGTCGGCGGCATAATATTGCTGATCAATTTTTTCCATATCTGTTGATAGTTTTTAAGGCAAAAAGTCTGTATGGACCGAAGAAACTTACTAATACAATAGATCAACCTAAATCCATTCCGTAATGGCATTTTAGTTCTAAGAGATACCCCTCCAAGCTTGACCTGACAAATTTGTGTGAGATGATTCACGTAAAAGAAAAAGAAAATTCTTTACAAAAAAACAGTGTTTTAGAGTAAAACAATATGTCCTGCTTAGCTAAGGTCATCCATTAAAATTATTTTTTTATTATTAACAGTAAGAAGGTGGAATTAGAAATATTAAGAGGAATAAGATAAACGCCCTAATATTCTAACTAAACCAGTCCACGCAGCTATAAAATTAATTAATTTTATACATTGAAAAGTTACAAAGCTTTAAAACGGGGAAATTGTGGGTACAAGATCATCAATTGTGTACCTTTTCCTAGTTAGTAGTAATAAATTTTACGCACCAGTAAATTAATATAAGTGGAACTTATTTATTATAAAGTGTAGAGTAAGTCAGGATTTCAAATATATACTAATATTATACGTAAACTTCCGGCTACACTGATTATTAATTGAATTTATTTATTAATGCAGATAACTACTAAAAGTGGCACAATTTTGTACTTTAGTCAGATTTAGGACAAGAAACAAACAACTGTTTATACAAGATTAACACCAAGCAATTTATTTTCTTTAGTGCAACCGTATGGTTTTCAAATTTAGAATGTTATATTGTATCACTGGATGCCAATTTTAGTTATAATAGCATCCGTGTATTACTTCAATTTAACCGGAAGTGATAAAAACTTTCACATTTTAAATAAAACACCCTGTATATTTTTTAATATTTGAATGCTACAGTTAATACCTAACATAAAACCTCATATATTTCAATAACCTAACTCTTTTGGCGGTTGAAAATATCCAAACGACAGCACAATATGCAGTTTTATGGGAAAATAAGGAATATCACATAAATTAAAAATACTTAAAATAGTTCTATATTAAGATTCTACCTATAGAGACCATTATAATACTACTTCCTGTTTACCCGGTGCTGTAAATTTTTGAACTTCTAAAGTATAATAACCGTGGTAATTGTAATGGAACAACCTACATATTTTAGAATATTTAACTTCTTTAGGCTAGTCCTGATATAAAACCTATAATACACCCATACCCTATCTTTTGTAGTTTTAGAGGAAACGGCGTTTAAAATTGTTCGAACGAACTCACAAAAAACAGTTTCCTTAATATTTTGTCGTCGTCTGGACTTTTTCAAACGCCGTTTCTCTAAAACTAAAAATACTAGGTTATGGGTGTATTATAAGTTTTATATCAGGTATATTCAAACAATTTAAATCTTACAAAAATATATATGTTCTATTAACATTCACTAAGGTTATCATATTTGAAAGTTTAAATTTTACAACACTTCCGGTTAAACAGGAAGTAGTGTTACTAATGAGTCTCTAAAAGGTAGAGTCCTTACAGAGAACTGTTTTGAAGCATTTTAAATTTTGTGCTCTTCATTTGTTTCCCATAAAACTACATATTGTGCTGTCATCTAGGGACATTATTAAATGCCATTTTCTCGAAAACCAAAAGAGTTGGGTTATAAAAGATATCAAAACTTTTATTTCAGAAATAACCTGTAGAATTCAGTTTCTAAAAATATACAGAATGTTCCATTTAAAATATCAAAGTTTATATTACTTCCAGTTAAACCGAAAGTAATACACAGGTGCTATTATATCTTAAATTGGCATTTGGTAATACAATATAACGTCTCTAAATTTGAAAGCTCATACGGTTGCACTGGAAGAAAATAAATTCCTGAATAGTAATTTCGTTGTCACCAGGTATATGTCTATCTAGATCATTTTACAACTTTCATGGCTACGTAAAAAGGTGGAAAGGCTTCCCATTAGGAAAGAAATTGATTGCACATTTATTAAATTAAAAAATAAAACTTAAGAAGTTATTTGAATTGAAAATTTTTAAAGTTTATGGCCATTTTTTTAAATGGAAACCCATATTTCTGATTAGCTTATCCTGCTAAGCATTGAAAAATAGGGGTAAGGTTTGTATACAGATGTTTGTGCCAAAAAATTTATAGT